>CAIGRS010189731.1:0-19197 GCA_903798395.1 Fraxinus floribunda | reverse complement strand
AAATGAAAAAATGAAAATGGATATTACAATTTAATTAGTTGTAATTCAAAATCAAATTAGTCAATTAGACATACATTTGAAAATGATTTTGATGAGCATTTTAACAATTTTTTTTTGTTATGTCATTATCCCATATTGGAAGTTTATGAAACCATTGGAGATGAGCATTTATAAAAGACAATATCTCACATTGGAAGTTTTTGAAACCATTTGAAAGAAGTGCATCTATAAAATTAGCATGTCATACAATAGTTTTTTTTATGTGAATTTGAATTTTAATAATTTATGAGATCCATTTATGAAATTAAAATTTTTTTAAACTAAAAAAAAAAGAAAAAAAGTCGGGAAACCACCAAATCCTGACTAGTTCATCGGTTTACGGTTGAACCGATTGGTTCAGTGAGTTTTGAGTGATTTTCTCATAATCAGTTAGCTGGGCATGATTTTGACTGATTTTGGGTCCAGTTTTTGTTTTACCGTATGGTTTGTAGCATTTTTTATGGTATAAGTTCATTGAAAAAAAATTAAATTTTAGCCCAGCCTAATGTAACTTTCTAGCTCCGCCTCTACATGCAACCTTAGCTCAGCCTGCTCACGAGTAGGGCTTAGGTATTTCCTTGTGGAAATTTTCACTAAATGTTGTAGCACATGCAATTTTAGCCCGGCTTACTCATGAGCAGGACTTAGGTATTTCCTTGTGGAAATTTTCACTATATGTTGCAGCACATGCAATCTTAGCGGCTTGCTCATGAGCAGGGTTTAGGTATTTCCTTGTGGGAAGTTCCACTAAGAGTTGCAGCACATGCAACCTTAGCTTGATCTGCTCATGAGCAGTGCTTAAGTATTTCCTTATGGAAATTTTCACTAAGAGTTGCAGCATATGCAACCTTAGCTCGGCCTATTCATGAGCACGATTTAGGTATTTTCTTATAGGAATTTTCACTAAGAGTTGCAACACATGCAACCTTAGCTTAGCCTGCAAATGAACAGGTTTAGGTATTTCGTTATAGGAATTTTCACTAAGAATTGCAGCACATGCTACCTTAGCTTGGCTTGCTCATGTGCAGAGCTAGGGTCCTTTTGATTGCGAGGGTGGAAAATGGGTGGAAAGAAAATGAATTTCAGGAAAAGTAATTGCCTAAAAATTGTTTTCCAGGAATTGTTAATTAAATGTGTTTGATTGTTATAATTTTCCATCTGAAATTTTTTTAAATTTTATGTTCGTTTGTATCAAAATTGTCCATTAAAGTGATAATTTATTCCACACTTAATTATAAAATTTGTTTCCATTACCAAAAAGTAAAAAAAAAAAAACGAAAAAAAAAATGTTTCTTAAAAAATCATTTTTTTCATCAAAGTTTAGTGTTCGTTTGACCTTTGTTTGCATCAAAATTGTNTTCGTTTGTATCAAAATTGTCCATTAAAGTGATAATTTATTCCACACTTAATTATAAAATTTGTTTCCATTACCAAAAAGTAAAAAAAAAAAAAAAACGAAAAAAAAAATGTTTCCTAAAAAATCATTTTTAATCAAAATTTAGTGTTCGTTTGACCCTCGTTTGCATCAAAATTGTTCATGAAAGTGAATTTTTTTTATACTTGGTAATGAAATTTGTTTCCATTACTAAAAAAAAAAGAAAATATATATATATATATATACACGTGCAGTCAACTGAAAAATCAATTCCCGCGTGAACCTCGAGGAGAGAGAGCATTTTCCAAGCAATTTTTGGCACATCAAAGTTGCAGCACATGCAACTTTAGTTCGTCCCGCTCATGAGTAGTACTTAGATCAATATGCCAACTATCCTGTATTTTAGAAGCATATATTTTTATTATAAACAACATGCGATACAAGGCATAACCGTTATTTTACTGATAATATTTTTCAAAATGTGTATCTAAAGTCTTTTGTTTTTTCTTTGCACCCGAACCAAATTTAACTCCCTCCCTATTTTTTTTTTTTAACAATGCACATACTATATACATTTGCCATATTTTTTTAATCTTGTACATAGTAATTATTTAAGGTTAAAACTGGTTGAAATGCATATTTTGAAGAAATGGTTGGTAAAATGCACACAACTATCATCTTAATCATGATCACCATTGATATGTATTTTGAGTACCCTTTGAATAATATTTTCATTGGTAAGAGATTCAATCAATGCTAATTTTCACAAGGATAGTTTAAAAGGAGCTCGACATTCATTATATTTCTACAGCGTATACCATAATTACTTGAACAATTAATATTCCAAGATATTAAACTTCGATGCATGTACATCAACGTTTCATCTTTAATGTATGTATGTATGTAGCCTTTTATGTGCTTCTAGGTTAAATTTTGAATTTCATCCCATTCAATATATATTTTTTAAATTCCCTACACGTAATATAGTAAATATAATACAAGTTATAAAAATATAAAATACTCTATAAATTTTAAGTATTTATTTGTCGATAAATTAATAAATTATTCATTTATCGATAAATTAATAATCTCTTTAAAATAATAATTTTTTTGGGTCCCAATATTATTATTTTATAGAGGTTTTACTATAACAATTTTAGAAACATATTCTGATATGTTTAGGCATAAGTGACCAATTCATCTTCCAAGAACCCATTAAAGAATTCTCATTCAAATAGAAAAAAATGTATAACAACTAAGCCTTATTCCTGGTAAATTTGGGGTCTTCTACGTGAATCATTTTTCACCACACGTATTCAGTTCTTTGCTAAATCTTGTGGAATTGATTAGTTGATGGCATAAAATCCAATCTCCCAAAATTGCAGTCGTAGAAAAATGATTTTGGATTGGGAATATGAAAATAAGGAACCTTGATTTAAAAAGAAGATCGATCCCTGCTATGATTGAGGATTTCTTTGGTTTCAATCTTGTGGATTTGACTTTGCTAAAAGATGATGATACAAGTTTTGAGGATTCGGGGCAAGAATTGTGGGTTTTGATCGAAGATAGTGATATGGTTGTTTGGTGGAGTCATAATAGCTATTGAATCGATTAGTTTTAGGAGTTACTTCAAATATTATTTATAGTAAAAAAAAAAGGATGAATTGTAATATTTGAAATTTTATTAAAAATAGATTATGTGGTGTAATTTCCTCGATTGAAAAACTACGGCGCTGCGGGCCAAAATTCAGATATGTCAGACTCGATACTGGGCCTCAAATTTTTGGTAAGAAGCCCAAGACCCAGAGCTTGGTTAGGAGGAAGAGTAACGAGGGCAACGGAGGTCCATCACTACGACCCATAAAATTTCCGGTTCTGCTCTATGCCCAGGCCACGTGTTGACAAACCGTTGGTTGTCACATGTATCATATGACTTTTACGACTGAACCTTTCCCAAAATAAAAGCTTCTCCTTATCAAATCCATCACACTTCCATTCATTTCTCTCCAACCGGTTTTTCTCTCTCTTAGCTTCTGTGTATAAATTAAGCCTCAGCTGACTCGAAGTCTTGGTCCACTGTGATCCAGTTCTCCATGGCTGACAGCGGGTCGAATAATCTAGGGTTTTGGTCGGGTATGATTTCGACCTTTTTCTAATTTATAAATGTTTGTCCTTTTTATCGCGCGTCTTTTGATATCAGAAAAAAGTTAAATATTGAAAGTTCCAAAGAGTAAAGTTTACTGACTTCCAGCTTTCGAATGGAGAAATGAGTAGGGGAGGTATAATCGCCTTGTTTTCCCCAAAAAAAGTGTTGAAATGGAATATGACCGATTTCCGGATAATGGATTTGAATTTAGTTTGGTTGATCAAGTATATATTTCAGTATAATTCCTACTTAATGTTTGTAATTTTTTCGTCCGTCTGCTACTACTTGGTTAATAAGGGTTTTGTTTTGGATGAAGGCGCTCGTGCAGGTGTAATTATGTTGACATTTTAGATTATAAAGACCAAAACCTGTCAGCTGCATTACACAGTAATAGCAAATGGTTGAGCAAACACAATCTTTCGAATTTTAGATCATTGATTTTTTATTTTTTTTTAATTTGGAACTGTTTGGCAGCAAATATTTGTGCATTCTTTTAAAGGTCAAAATTATTGTCATTGCCACCCCTATTCTTAAAAAAATAGATAAATACAATATATAATTTATACGATGATCAGTGTATTATAAGAACCCTCTGGTTTTGAGGTGCGCATAATGATGGACTTGTAACTTGGCTTCCAAGTACTTTAATGTCATAGGTTTATGTGGATGCTTATTTTCCTCTATACCGATGAATTTGATCAAATAGAATACATGTCATTTTGCTCAAAAGAACCTGAATATTCCAATATTTAATCAATAATCGTACTGGAACTTTTGTCATCAATGGAAATGAGTTATACATATTGTTCACAAAGTACTACTGGCCAATCAGTTGTTGACTAATGTGAGCTACTAGTAACTACTTTCATTAAAAGAGCTAAATATTATAAGGTCAAACAAGTGTTGGTTATTTCACCTATAAAAATATCTTGGAAAATTGATATTAACCCTTTGTATTTTATTGAAAGAAGCTAAATAGTTTAGAAATCTAAGTATTTTAACATGTCTGTATGTCCAAAATCCACTTCAAATTTCTAGCTTCAATATTAAAAGCTTGTCCTGAGGAAGCTTTATTAAATGCAAGCCAGGGAGAATTGTTCTTTATTGTGTCTTGTCTTCCCTCCTCCCACTTCTTGAATCCTTTCTGTTGCTCAGAATGAATCATTCAATGATTTCGAGACTAGTTATTGTGACTATTGCGTGGGATGTGCTTTCTCATTTGGTTACTGTTGTCTAATGTGCAGATATTAAGCAGATATTAATAGAAGCACAACATCGATGGCTGAGACCTGCTGAAATTTGTGAAATCCTACGGGACTATCAGAAGTTTGATATTTCCCCTGTGCCTCCGCATAAGCCAGTCAGTATGTCTTTTTATATACTCATTAGTCATTACCAGTCAATATTTTTGATTACTTTATCTAAATTAATTAATTTATATGCCTGCTGAATGCCTACTCAAAAGACAAGTGATTTGCATAAAGTCCCACCATGCAGACCTGGCTTAGGTACATAATGAATCCTTATTTTATCCAAGGAAATTGTTTTTGATATTTGTAATCCTAAGGGAGATCACACAACTTTTCTGTGTATAAATCATGAACATAGAGTTCTCAATGCCATACTCCAATTTACTGTACAGAACTGAACATTGCACAATGCTAATTTGATTTGCTTGAAAAGTTTCTGTTGTTCCACACAATCAGGATGTTGTGCCCTGTGATTCCTTTGTAACAGCTGGACAAAGGATTCGTTTGGCAAGTAGTTAATCTCTATGGCTACTTCTGCTGGAACATACTGATGCATCACAGTCATGGTCAATTGAACACATGTAAAAATTTGCAATCTAATGATCATTCATCGAGATTTTTTTTTCCAATGCTATTAGTGTTAATAGGAGGGAACATTAAAAATTTAGAGTGATGCAACTGGCCAAATAGCTTGCTTTTTTTGTTTCCTATTAGCTACTGCATATTGATATTTTGTATTAACGTCAAAGATTATATGAATGTGAAAATTTGAACTTCAATATCGGACTTGTTTGTTACATCATCTTGGAATTTGAAAATAGTGAATGTCCCACTTTTGTGTCAGTAATACTTAACGCTTCAAGCCTTATGTCCTAGCCCCTTGTGTTCCTTTATCTTAATTTACGAATCTTCATTAATTGCTCTCTCATAAAATGTTATAAATTCTTCAAGAAAAAATTCATGAAATATATGATCTTGATTATCTTTTGTTGAGTGTTGAAAGAAGTGGTGGTGCATTATTCCTCTTCTTGCATAATACTTAATTACAAATGTCCTTAATTGCTGCATTAAAGAATTAGATGTAGTTAGGAAAAGCTGGAAATTGCCTGCCATGTGGATTGATTTTGTCTGTTTCCAGAATTTAGGTTGATGGAATCATAATCTCCCTCTACGTTTATTTAACAACCTTTAGCTTCATTTTTTGTTTGCAATTAACTTATTTTTACTTTGCCTGCGTGCTTCTTCTCAGGTGGTTCTGTTTTTCTTTTTGATCGGAAGGTATTAAGATACTTCCGGAAGGATGGACATAATTGGAGAAAGAAAAAGGATGGGAAGACTGTTAGGGAAGCCCATGAGAAGCTGAAGGTAACCATGGAATGTATAATGAACTTGAAAGATTTTTCTTTTGATTATCACTTATAGTAAATTCATGATATAGGTATTGGATCTTTCGTTCAATTATCTGACTGCAACAAATAGTCAGTAGAACCTTCAGATAAAAACAGAAAAGAAGAAAATCCTGTTGGACATTCCCCATATCTGGGCTTCATTTATGCATTATCTGTTGATATCATTTTTCTTCAGGTTGGAAGCATTGACATGTTACACTGCTACTATGCACATGGAGAGGACAATGAAAATTTTCAAAGGCGCAGCTACTGGATGCTTGAACAGTAAGTGTGGAGATGGATTTGCCTTTAGATTCTGCTTTTGTTTGGCTACATCTCATGTACTACAATGCTACTTTGGTTATGCCATAGTTGTCTGCTCTTTTTACCGTTCTGAAACCTTATAGATGAAATTAATTGTGTTCGTAACAATTTTTCAATTTTCTAAATCCATGAAAAGTAATAATGGAGTCTGCATGTAAAACAAGGCACAGAATCAACTTCTATTTAGCAAGCTCACTACAATGCTTGCGAGCTCAAAATTATGTTCTCGAATATACGAAATAATCATGATACAGACCAAACAGGGAGTTGGATACACTAATAGGTAAACTGAATCCACCATTGTTGCTAATGCATATATTACCTGGCATTCTTGTTTAAAATTTTTGAGAGTGATGCTGTTGGAACGATTGCCTCCTCCATGTTGATGATTGTATATAACATTTATTTATTTTTATTTGAATTTTTCAAAAAGTTTCATAAATTCTCAGCTTTTTCTTCATTACAATTGCCCATTTTGTTTTCCTTTTTTTTTTTTGGTCTTTTATTGACATTGTATCCGTCGATTTGTTCCAGGAGGTTCAGTCATTAATTAATTTTGGTGTACTTCTATTTCAGATTGGGTATTCTTAACATTTGAGCTGCATGTTCCCTTCAAATGGAAATTGGAATTTCATTTCTTATCAAGTTTTTAATTGTGCAGGGATCTCATGCACATCGTTTTTGTCCACTACTTGGAAGTCAAGGTTAGATTCTATTCCACATGAAAAAAGATTTTTTAATCATTATCTTCCTCTCCTCCTCATTTTTGACAATGTGTAACCATTTTCAAACTCACATTATTAGCACAGCTCAGTATAAAAGGGAGCGGAAGCTCATACATCTTTGAGGTGCATTTTTAAAGCATGATTCCTGTGACTGCATATATATTAAGGGTGAAATGATGCATTGCATCCTTCTCATCTTTTCCCTAAACATTGGAGCTCAGTTCCATTTTGTAGTTAATTTAAGAACTACTTTTTGAAGCCAAACAAGCAATTATGTCTGTGAACTGTAATTAAAATTATTTTCCTTTTATTTATGATCTAACAACTAGAGGTACAAAACATGAATTCTTGCAGATTCCTTGAATTATTGGGTACAAGATAAATTTCGATTCTAGGAACATAAGGAAGTGCATATTTGGTCCAAGTAATTTTTTTTTCCCCATTTTCAGGGTAATAAGACGAACACGAGTTATGCTAGAAATAATGAATCATCTGTGTCAAATTCTGAAGATGACAGCTCATCATCTTCTTGCTTCCATGGAAATTATGACAAAATTGTTTCAGCAAATGCAACCTCATCAAGTCCCATCAGCACCCTGACATCAGCATGTGAAACTAATGAATCTGGTAATTTTTGTGTTTTCTGTTTTAGCGGTTACAGTCAATACAATATTTCGACTTGACCTGAATATTAATTCCACTAGCCGTGGTAGATATTTGTTTAGTATTGTTCCGTGGTTAGAGCTTCATACTGAAGCACTTGTGCATCTCGTAATTGTTCCATCTTTCCCCTATATCAACATACATGCAACATGATTTACTGCAGAGGATATTCTCCACGTGAGTTCCAGGTTTGATTCATATCCAGAGTTACCATTGACAGATGACAGTCACACCACTCATTCAAGCCCTTATGATTCTCTTCCATGCCCAGGTATCTAATTTTATCCTTTTCCTGATCTTCTGTTATTCATTCTCATTTGATACACACTCACTAAACCTGAAGACATACTTGAATCATGCATATCTGTTGAAAGGAAATCGAAATGTTGCTGCAATGAATTACGCAGCTCTTGGGCATAGATATGAAAACTCTGATGGAGGCAGTGTCTTATGTGGGGCTCAAACAAAAATTGATTTGGCATCATGGGAGGATTTTTTTGGACACTGTACCGCAGGTATTAAAGTATATACTTAAAATCATCGTTTTCATTTAAGTTAGTGTAAAAACCATTTGTGAAGTGGACTTGACTAATTGCTGGTTCTGGACAGGTGAGATTGCTTACAAACAGGAATCTGGGTGTTCACTGCCAATCCAAGCAAATTGGCAGGTTTGTTAGTTGTTTTATGCTTCCAGACATTCTTACCAGACATGAATAACCAGCATGCCTCTAAATGTTTCTGAACTGTTCCAAACATCCTTGAATATTGAGCTAAAAGCTTTGCTTATGATGCTCTACACAGGGCAAATAACTGTTACCCCTTCATTTCTTTATGTTTATCTTCTAATTCTCGTAGTCAAAACGTTAAATCTATCAACCACGAGGCTAGAATCATGCTAATCATCTACAAGGATTGTACAATAGCAACATAATGACAGTTACTTCCAAGTTTTGATTCCTCTACTTTCAAATTTTGTTATAGCATCATCATATTAAATCATCCTAATTCCACATGATGCTAGTTCGCAGTTTTCTTCCCATCCATTATATTCATCAATTGATTTTGGTTCTTCTGTCTGGCATTCTATTGAAGACAGTGCATTGCATTTGCATAGTTCAACGTGACATAAAATTTGATCTTTAATATAGCTCATGATCGTGAAAGTAGTTTGTTTGAGGAAAAGAACCTGTTCCTTATAAATTAACAGAATGTTGTGGAGTTATTTATCCGTTTCTTCGTGAACAGGAAAATCCAATTGAGCAAAGTAACTTTCAGATGCTGGACTCACATTCAGATATTGGGAATCTGATGAAGCCACATGCGGAGAATGACGCGCCTCCTGTTGGTACAGAAAACTACTCTTTCTTGCTGAAAAAGCCCCTGATAAGTGGGTTAAAAACGGAAGAAAGCTTGAAGAAAGTTGACAGCTTTTCCCGTTGGGTTGCCAAAGAACTTGGAGAAGCTGATGAATTGCATATGGAGTCAAATAATGGAATTTCATGGAATATTATGGGGGCTGAGGATTATTCCAGTATGCCAACTGAACTACAAGAGGATTTGGATGCCCTTAGTCCATCTCTCTCCCAGGATCAGCTATTTAGCATTATTGATTTTTCGCCAAACTGGGCTTACTCAAACTTGGAGACTAAGGTAGTTACCAAACTGGTTCTACCAACTATATAAAACTGTCTGTGTGCATTGTTTCTCCAGGAATAATTTCTGCATGATATTTTTTGTTTGTCATCTACTTCAAGCTTTTTGTTTATCCATTCTTGTAAAGAACAAGATATTGGCAGTGCTGATGTATATGGCTAAATTTTCACACATATAAAGAATTTCAGTATTTTAATCTTGGGGTTTTTCTAGTTCAACGTTTCACTAGTTGAAGGATCATGCAATTGTGCCTATTGTTGTCATTAACATCTCCTTGTCTTGTAACCACAAAGCAGGTCCTGATATCTGGAACTTTTCTCAAGAGTGAACAAGAATTAGCAAATTGCAGATGGTCAATTATGTTTGGAGAATTGGAGGTCCCAGCAGAGGTTTTAGAAGACGGGCTTCTTTGTTGCCATGCCCCACGGCACAAGCCTGGATCTGTCCCTTTCTACATAACTTGTTCCAACAGATTGGCTTGTAGTGAAGTACGAGAATTTGAATATAGGTTTGGACCTAATCAAAAGATTGATGCTGAAGATGTATCTGAAGATACTTCTGAGATCCAATTCCGTCAACGTTTTGAGAAGTTAATGTCCCTGAATCTTGTGTGCAACACTTACATCTTGGAAAACGATACGGAGAAACAAAATTTAGTCAATAGAATTTTTTCTTTGATGGAGAGGGAGAACCACCAGGAGGCAAAGGTGACGTCAGAAAATTACATGTCAGAGACAAATGTGGCGGGGGAGCTGTTCCTTGAGAAGCAGTTGAAGGAGAAGTTCTATTCTTGGCTTCTCCACAAAGTAACTGAAGATGGCAAAGGGCCAAATGTTTTTGATGAGGGAGGTCAAGGCGCTTTGCATTTAGCAGCTGCTCTTGGTTATAATTGGGCCCTCCTGCCCATTATAGTTTCAAAAGTTAGTATAGATTTTCGTGATGTGAATGGATGGACGGCACTTCATTGGGCTGCATTTTGTGGAAGGTAAGAGTGATCCGACTCGTTCTCTGTGAAATGACGAATTCCTTATGGACCTTCTCTTATAGTTGGTTTGCATTTACATAGAACCCACATTGCTATCTCCGATAAAATTAACTGCAATAAGCCTAGTGCTTGTAAAATTTTACTGTGCTAGCATTTTAATATGTCCTGCTTATCAATTCTTTGGAGAAGTTGTTTCTTTTTCTCTTTGTACAAACCGTTTTGACTACTTAGCTTAAATTGAGGTTTCAGCATTTTGGAATCAAATGGATTCGAGTATCCCTGACCTTAACAAAACTGGCAGTTATTTATAATATTTTCCACAACTCAGAAGTGATTAAAAAATATTTGAATCGAAAATGTTAGCCAAAGTGCTGGATCTCATTAAGCCCCTATTTGGTACATGTTCTTTAAAATTCATTATTTCACACATTTCAACCTCGTTCTCCTGTTAAAATAATTTTGCACGTAGACTCTTTAACATTTCTGTACTTTTTAGCCACACATTCTCCAAATAAATCACTTTTCACTAAATCTATTTCTCAAAAACTCTACATGAAACATGCCCCAACTACCCTTTTATCTGCATCACATTATTTTTCCTTTCCCCTTCTCCTTCCGTTTAAAGAAAAAAGTGAAGGAAAAAATGAACGTGCAACTTTGTATTAACATGTAATTCTTGTTTACTAGGGAGGACACAGTTGCTTCCCTCATTTCTCTGGGTGCAGCTCCTGGAGCACTGACGGATCCTTCTGCTGAACATCCATTGGGTAGAACTCCTGCAGATCTGGCTTCTGCCAGTGGACACAAGGGAATATCTGGTTTTCTTGCCGAGACTTCCTTGACCAAACACCTTTCGTCTCTGACAGTGAATGATCCACAAGATTATGGTACCTCTGAAGTGAAAGCAATCCATGCAGTTTCAGAGCGTGTAGCAATTCCAAAAACTGAGCAGGATGTGCCTGACGCACTTTCGCTGAAGGATTCACTTGCTGCTGTCTGTAATGCTACTCAAGCTGCTGCTCGCATTCACCAAATCTTTCGGATTCAGTCGTTGCAGAGGAAGCAGTTCAATGAACAGAGCTTTGATGAGCTGGTGACCCCAGAAGAGCATGCTATTTCACTTGTAGCTGCTAAAACGAGCAGGTTAGGTCAAAATGACGGCACAAACAATGCTGCTGCCTTGCGCATTCAGAAAAAGTTCCGTGGATGGAAAAAGCGCAAAGAATTTCTTTTAATTCGACAGAAAATTGTTAAAATCCAGGTGCTTCCCTTCTTTCATTTTAAATGAGTTCATTATTCTTGCCTTTTCTAATGAAAGTGTTTAATGTGGGATGAAACAAGAGTAACTTTGCATTTTTAGTCCAACAAAATTGAAATATTTTGTGTATGACTGAATAATTCACCAGAGCACTCCAGGGATGGATCTTTTAAGACTATCTTTTTATCTATTGATCAGTTCCCAAGATTGATTGGAACTGTGCTTCTCAGTTCTGATAATAATTATTCCTGAAATCTTGTGAAATTAAAGTAAACCATTTCACTCTGATGATTCATGTCACCTTTGGATATTAACCATTCTAATAATACTGACCGCTTCACCGTTTATTGCTCTAGGCTCATGTAAGGGGGCATCAAGTCAGGAAAAAGTATAAACCTATTGTCTGGTCGGTGGGAATTCTGGAGAAGGTGATTTTGCGCTGGAGACGGAAAGGAGCTGGTTTGCGTGGATTTCAACGGGAGGGGATTCTAAAAGGACCCAGCACGCAAGGCGCACTGCAACAGGAAGACGATTACGACTTTCTGAAGGAGGGAAGAAAACAAACTGAAGAAAGGTTACAAAAAGCACTTGCTAGGGTAAAGTCCATGACTCAGTACCCAGAAGCACGAGCTCAGTACCGTAGATTGCTGACTGCTGCTGAAGGGTTGCGTGAAACTACGGTAGCTACTTACATTTGACTACTTAATTTTCACTGTGATCATGATAGTTAATTAGGACACAGAAATATGCCTCCCATGAGATAATCCTATTTCGAGTTTTTCCGTCTCTGGTATCTAGTGTCTTGTCAAATTCAATGCATATATACGTTTTTAAACCCGGCTTCAAACTTATTGATAGCTGCCAATTCCTCTACTCTATTTATTTGGGTTAGTTGACAGCCTGTTCGAAAGTTTCAAATATTTAGGACTAGGCGACCTAGGTTTTCCAGGCAACTGTCCATAATTTTTGTGGCCATCATAATTGCGATTGCATTATAAGGTCGCAATTGAATAGATCGATCAAGCTTGAATTGACGTAACACGAAACCTATTAGTCTAAAAGTGCCATGGAGACTGATTATTCTACTTCTCCCTATAACTGATAATTTTATTACGAGATATATTATTCAGTCTATCCAAGAAAAAACTTCGTTCTAATTTCCCTCTTGTTTCTTTCTTCATTGCTTTCAGCAGGATGCTTCGGGTACGATTGAAAACAACCTGGAAGATGCAATTTACCCCGAGGACGAGCTTATTGATGTTGAAACTTTGTTGGATGATGATACTTTCATGTCTATAGCATTTCAATGAGCAGAATCCAAGAACACCTTTAGATTTTGCATAGCTTTTGTCGCTGCAGAAATGAGAGACTTGATTATATTCATTTATCGTTTGTAAATATTAACAAGCAGCTGCATTGTAGAACGTGTAAAATGACATTATCACATACATATTTCTTAACTATGAATACCTTATCAAGCATTTGTTATGCTTGTATCATCTGGCAACAAATTGAATTCCAGTTTGGCTGTGGTTACCGGAACTTGGATAATCTGTCCTGCTTCTATCGAATATGCCTTATCTAGCATCTAACGAGTGGGATGATCTGGTTTTTCGTTATTCGTGTTCGTGTCTAATCTTCCGCGGTTTGGCACAGTAAACATTCAAAGCCAAATTACTATTGAATTTATACAGTGATTGGAATTTGGTCAAGAGTCGAGGAGGAATTCTCATCATGTCAGCCTTTTTGGTCTTTCATGACTCTGTTTTACATATTCATTTTCAACCGCACATTTACATAATAAAATATTCAATACGTAAATTCATGAACTTTTCTTACTTTTTAATCACATTTTCAAAAATCACTATTTAAAATGATATTTTNTATTTATACATGACACATCTCTCTCATTGTACATACGCATGTCAGTATGTCACTCGACTGTCTTTTGGATCAATAAAATAATATTTTTCATCACATCAATAATTTTTCCTTCTTTTTTAACCACACATTCTTCATCAATTTACTATTTCAAAATACATTCTTCCAAAATAATGTGGGTCAAACACACCCTTAATCTCTGTTTGGTGTCCATTAAAATTTTTATTTTTATTTTTTACTCATTTTTAACCACACATTCTTTAATAAAATAATATTTTTTTATCTATTTATTATTGCAGAATACATTTTTTTCAAAATAATGTGACTCACACACCCTTAATAGACAAAATGTCATTATTCGGGGGTGGGGGAGTGAATGAACAAAAAATGTAAAAAGGAAAATTTAGGACTTGTTATCTTTACTGTTTTCAATTTTTCAAAATAGTGTTTTTCAAAATAGTGAAAACGCGTTCCCTTTTCCGTTTTGAAAAAAGAATTTTTGAAAAAAAAAAAAAAAATTGGCTTTAAAACTCTTCAAGCCAAAACACGGTAAAATCTCAAAACACGGAAAACGCCCCCTCTTTCTCCATAACCGTGTTAGAGAATGGAGAGCCACAAGAACCGCCCCCTTCTTCCTTGACAATTGACTACCACCGGCCACTGAGACCACCAAACCCCACTACCATTCGAACCCCCTCACCTCCATCTTACAAGTCTGTTGAATAAGAAAAGATAGTACAAAAGGGAGGGGGCCACACTACCTTCCCTCTGAACTACGATAGAGTAGAAAATCTTTTGAAAGCTACCTCCACTACACGATTATGAGAACGAAAATAACAACTGAAAATAGTTGTATTCTACACACCAAAAGAGTTTCTTAATAAATATTTGAAGGATTTTCTTTATTTTTTTACTTGTATACATACTCTAGACTGTTTATTTAGTGGCTTCATGACTAACAGTGTGTACTCTCTTTGGTCGTCGTTATTTTTTGCAGGATACCTCTCGAGCCATATGAGTGGTACCTTGATTTGCGCCAATATGGGACTGTGAAGCATTGTGGATTCGGTTTAGGCTATGAAAGGATGATTCTTTTTGCCACAGGGATGGAGAACGTTAGAGATACTACATTTGGTTCTGATGATGCTTTTATGCTACAAATACTACAGTTGCCAAAGAAGACTGGTGTAGACAAAGAACCAAAATCACCCTCAAAGCCAATTCTCCTAAGAAGGCTGCTGCTTAGTTCAATAAGAATTTACTTGATAAAACTTTTATCATTTATTTAGCTTAGCATTAGAATGAGTTTTTATAAAAATTGGGTTGGAGAAAAAATTAAGATTGTAATATATTGTCATTTTTCTTTAAATCCATGAATAAAAAGTAAAACCCCTTGATTTAGTTCTTGAATTTTATACTCGGTGTTATCATTGTTGTTTAATTTTATTTTGTTTTATCATGATTACGTAATTTTATATTTAGTGTCATGATCATTTAATTTCATATAATGTTTTATTATGATTATTCAATTTTATATAATATTTCACTATTTACCAAACTTTTTTCATCATTTTTATTAATTTTAAATGAGATAAANAGCATGAACTCGATAAGATTGATTTCAAAATATTTATTACCATGTCAACATGAGATTAATGCTCCCTTTTTTGCAACTTGATTAGGTTTGGTTGTGACCTGATGTTAGTTAATTCTTATTTACCAAACTTTTTTCATCATTTTTATTAATTTTAAACGAGATTAAATGATAATTTTAGCATTCCAACAGCACGATACATAAATGGTTTAACGAGTGATAATGGCTGTTTGTTCATTTGGTACATAGATAATCTGTCTCATTTCTTATTGTATCGATGGAGTTGTTTTGCCTAATTTAATTTAGGTTGTGTTTTTTATATCAGGAAAAAAATATTTTAAGATTCAACAATTTCAAATTTTATATGTTATTTAATACTATATGAACATTAAACTATTAAAATTTATTGAATAATCAGATTTCTTGAATAAAATACTAAAAAAAATTCTCAAAATTTCAAAATAAACACGTTTTTTATTTTTCTAGTTTGAGAAATCGTTTTTCAGAATGACAAAAAGAATGCATTTTCAACAATTTCAAAACAGACACTCAAAACACAAAATACAAAATACAAAATGAAATCAAAACTCAAAACATAAAACTGAAATACGAAGAGAACAGCCCCTTAGGCATTCACATTCTGAAAAAAATATATTTTATCAATACTCATTTCAACCACACAATTTTCAATAAAATAATATTGCACGTAAATTTAGATTTTTCCTTCTTGTTTAACCATATATTTTTTTATCACATCACTATTTAAAATATTTTCTTTCCTTATGCATCAAACAGGGCTTAACGAATATTGCTGGAATATATTATTTCTTCACCAAAAACCTAAGAAGTTTCGCGCGTCACACCACTGACTCGATCGCACGACAGTACAAAATTGAAATTTCTCTCTCCTTAAACCTCTGCACTCTCTCTCTCTCTCTCTCTCTAGAAGTCCAAAACCCTTTCTCTGGTTCACAGAGCGACTAACTTCTCTCTATAACTCGCCGACTAAAAAAACGATCGGGATTTTATCCCCCCGGTCCTGATGTCTAAGTTGTCTAAATTAAATGTCTCAAATCGCAAAGTATGGGTGGTGATCGGCGTCGGCGTTGTCGGCGTTTTAATTCTCACCGAGGTCCGCCGGCGGCGGCTTAATTCCAAAAGCTTAATTAAAGAAGACTTTGGAGCCTTTGTTGAACGCTTCGAACTTCTGCCATTTCCTCAGCCTCCTCCCCCGGCCGCTCGCCTCCTCCTAGCTGGCTTCACCTTCGCCATCAATGACAAGTAAAATATCATTCTTTATATATATATATATTCCTGTAATTTAAATGGCATGGCTAGCTGTTTTTTGGTTTTGATGGAGTTCGTTTATCCTAAAGCTGTTTTTGTGTTCATTTACTGGTTTTCGCGGAATATATTTCGCGATTGTGGTAAATGTTTTAGGAAGCTGCTGTTTTTTGGGATTACTTGAGTTTAAAAGATTAAATGTATGTCAAATATAGTTTCAGGATTTGAAAAGAAGCAGCTTTAATACTGTGTTTTTTAATTTATCTCAACTGATGATACATATTGAGTTTTTCTTTCTAAAGGAAAAAAACTTTGGCACGATGTCAAATATTGCAGAGTTATGTATGAAAAAGATTTAAGTGGATTGACACAAAAGGTCGTGTGAAAAAAAATAAATAATTAACTTTGGTCAGTTTGGACTATGCTTTTAGATATGTTGTTTATTACTGAAGTATTTTGTTATTTGTTTATTTTTTTTATGCTTGTAGTATCGATGTGAAAGGATATGTGACGGGGTACGGAAGTGCAGTTTGGAGGAGAACGCACGAGGAAGCAGGGAAGACAGCAACGGTGGTGACTGCGCTGCTGAAAAATGGCGCGACCTGTGTGGGAAGGACTGTCATGGATGAGCTTGGATTTGGGTATGTACATATTCTTTTCCTTTTTCCTATATTAAGCATTATTAGACTCCAATGAGAAATAGAATTAAAGCAAAAGGGAACTAGTAGTTTACTGTTTTAATCGGGCCAGAGCAAAGAACAAGTATTATAGTATAATGGTACAAACTTCAGGATGTGGTACCTGGCTGTTGAATGTTGTAATTTGCTCTGGCTGGATGAGAACTATGAGATAATTGCCAACTTTACTTTCTGTTGTTCACAAGAGAGAATCAGGTGAGGTTTAATTGGCAGAGTTAAAGGGTAGATGCTGATGCATTTTTCCAATAATGATTCAGGATGACAGGGGAAAATGTGAATTATGGGACTCCAACTAACCCCCAAAAGCCTTCTAGTATTCCAGGAGGCTCGTCTAGTGGATCAGCAGTAGCCGTCGCAGCTGAGCTCGTTGATTTTGCTATTGGTATGGTCTTTTCGTTTTGCTTAAGATGGAAATGCACAATTTGTCCCTGACAGTTCCGAGTGTATGTTAAATGTTTGTTTGTTTTATCTTCTACTTTTTTCCGGCACTTGTATTTGCCCTTGTGACACTAGTTTAGCATATGCACTTTTTGACCTTTGTCATTTTCTTAAAAAAAAAATCCTGTCTTATTACAAATGCTTTGGTGGAATATAATGAATGCTGCTTAACGGAGCATTCACTTCAACTCTTCGTTCTTATTATTATGTTGATTATAATTTCAGGTACTGACACTATTGGTTGTATAAGAATGCCAGCATCATTTTGTGGCGTACTTGGGTTCAGACCATCTCATGGGCTTGTATCTGCAATAGGCGTTCTGCCAAATTCACAAAGTTTAGATACCGTTGGTATGTATTTATGATTTTAACGTCTCTATCAAGATGGAATGAAATTTAATTGCTTAATTCATATTCTAACAATTAGATATATTTTGCCACATTTCATCTCAGTAGAAAATTATTATTGTCTGCATGTGCTATCTCAGTCTTCTCACATGAAAGATGTATTTTACTGAGAAGGATGAGTAAAGCTGTCATGTAGATGAGCTGATTCTCTTGATTAGAACAGTGAACAAGATTGATTCATTTCTTTATCTCTTTACTTTTTGTATCTTTTATCATTTTACTTTAAGGATATGTTTTACCAGATTGAGAATTCAGCACTTTCTTTTTCCAGTTCCTTACAAAATGCAATTAATAAATTGGTTTTCTGTCATCCAATGTTTTCTTTCTCAGGATGGTTTGCTCGTGAGCCATCTGTTCTGCGTAGTGTGGGACACGTTCTACTTCAGTTAAAACCATTGGAACCTAAGAGGATGAGGAAGTTTTTCGTAGCTGATGATCTTTTCCAGCTTTCCAAGGTTCCCATGCAGATGACAGTATATGCTGTAAGCAAAGTAACAGAGAAGTTATCCGGCTGTAAGTTGCAATTTTCTTCTCTGCGGCAGAATGTTTTCTGTTTCCAATTTTGATTATTTGATATAGTCCCAAGGAGCTTCTCTTTGTTTTCATTGGTCTGGTGGTATTTCAAATATTTACCGGAATAAGTAAAGTTTCAATATGTTTCCTTCATTTCTGATTATGCAGACCAAACACCCAATCATATGAATTTTGGGCAGTACATTGCTTCTAAAGTGCCCAGTCTAAAAGTCTTTCTTGAAGAATCAACAAACCAGCAAAATGGAATATCTACTTTGAAAGCACTCTCTTTTGCAATGTTTCTACTGCAAAGGTACCGCTTAAGTAGTTGAATATATTTGATCCATTGTTCTGACTCTGATACTAACAATCATGCTAACTTAAAAACTGTGGCGCATGGTCCGTGAATCATCACTGGCCAATTGTATAAATGATGAGCTATGGTTTATCAACTTATGACTTCGAGTTTGAGCATGTTTTTGAAATAGCTTCTTCACCCCTTCTCTCCCATTGAAAAAAGAAAAGAAAAATGAGAAAATGTCCCTTTTCCTTTAATGAAAGGATCAATCTTCACC
>CAIGRS010189705.1:0-10505 GCA_903798395.1 Fraxinus floribunda | reverse complement strand
ATTGCAGAATTCCAAACCATTATCTATCCTAAGTTCCTTTACCTTTTTATTTGTTTGATTTTCAATCATAAGTTTCCATTGCTTAAAGTTTTGAAAAGTATCAACTTTGGTTTTCAAAAGAAAGGTCCGGAATTTCCTTAAAAAATAATCCACAATTAATAAGTAAAATCTGAATTCACTTAGAGTATTAACAGAGGTAGGACCCCACAGGTCTGCATGTAGGTAATCAAGGATTGAAATGGATTTGTGAATTCCAGTTTTGAAAGGTAGTTTATTTTGTTTACTAACAACACAATCTTCACAAAATTTAAGATTTTCAATATTATCTTCTCCAAAACATCTCAGTTTGTTCAAAAATCATCAATCTCTTTTCTCTAATATGGCCTAATCTCATATGCCAAATCAAGGCTTTACCAGCCTGAGTCTTCATAGCTGTAGAGCTATTGCCAACTAGAGGTTCAGCTTGCAGTATGAAGAGCCTATTGGATCTAGGAGAAGAAGTTATCTATTTTGAGTTAAAACTTATTTTTGTATGACCTTTATGAATTTTAATTTCATATTCATCATCCAATTGTCCCAAATAAATTAAGTTTCTTTGAAGATCAGGAACATATCTTATCTGATATAGTTCAAGTGTATGATTATTGTCCAGTAAGAGTCTCAGGTTTCCAATCCCTTTAATTTGACAAGTAATATTATTTTCCATTTGAACTTGACCACCACTAAGTTCATTAAAATCAGTAAACCATTCTTTAATAGGACACATGTGGAAAGAACAACCAGAATCCAAGACCCACTTATTCAGACCCCTTTTAGTTGTAGTAACAAGAACAACACCTTGTATATTAGATTCATTATTACAAAAAATGTTTGCAGACCTATCGGCATTGAATTTAGATTTCATATTAGATATCTTCTTAAAGCAATCTTTTATAAGGTGTTCAGTCTTCCCACAATACTAGCATTTTCTGTCTTGCATCTTAGATTTGGGTTGATTCTTGTTCCAAGTTCTGAATTTAGCAAACTGTGATTTCCCTTTCTTAAGAGAATTGTTGTTACATTATTTCCCTTTCTTGTTCTGGTAAACTTTTTCTCTAACATTCAAACATTCTCCAAATTTAGAATCTTTAGCTTCAGTTTCCAATTTTGGTTCTCTGTTTCTTAGAGATGATATTACAATAACAACAGTAAGTTTTTCTCCCATACTCTAAGGCATTTCTTAGGTCTCTGTACCTATCACCCAAGGTATATAACAAAGCAACAACTTGTTGATCCTGTTGTAGATCTTCATCACAGTCTGTTATTTCTTGTACCAATTTTGTGAATTTATCGATATTGTCTTCCAAATTGGAGAAAGGATCGAGTCTGAAGTCATAGAATTGTCTTAGCAGGTAGCATTTGTTTGGCATGGTTTTAGTTAGATATAGAGATTCAAGTTTAGCCTAAAGACTCTGAGTATTTGCAGTTTTTCCAACCTTTTTAATCACAGTATTGGATAAAATGAAGAAATATAGAACTCCAGGCAATCTTATCTAACTCTTGTCTCCTATAAACACTAAATTAAGGAGGCCAAGTACCATCAATAGTAGCAGCACATCCCTGTTGTAACAACAGAGCCCTAATTTTCTGATGCCACAGGCTAAAATCTCTAGTCCCTCTCCAAACCTCTACTTCAAAGTTATGTGTAGTAGTTATGATCACAAACAAACTTACAAAGAATTCAAGTTTATGTTACACACAAAGTGCAACAGTATGGACAGTGTAACAAAGTGTAATAACAGAACTAATAATATGATCAGAAAGTAAAGATATACACGAAATTTTCAGTTTGACAAGTTTAAGGGGTGATAACCCTTTTGATCCTCTATTCCCTCAGATTTCCATATCTTCAATGAGATCGTTGGACAAAGAAAAGCAGAGGAGAGTTAATTACCTTAATAACCAAATCAAAACAGATAATGCAATTGAATAATTTGAAACAAAAAATAAGAAGAGTCAAGAGAATTATACCAGAGCTGAAACCTCAATGTTTCAGAGAAGGAGTATGAGAAAATACCACAACCGATTCAGTTTTCCACAATTGAGTACCAAGAACCAACGAGTCATAGCAACTCAATGTGACCAGGAGTGAGTCAACTTACCTCACAGTAACTCAGAATGAGTTCACATAGAACATCAACTCAATGACGAGTTACAACCAAAACATCAGGAACTCAGCCAGAGAAACAAGACCTCAAGGAGCTGAACCCCCAAAAATGTTTTTTACACAGAAAATCTTGATAGTCAACCACTCATAATCAAAAGGTTTTCGAAGAAAAATCCAATCAAGAATTGGATCGAAGAGCAAATGAAACACACAGTTTCAAAATCACAAATTTATTTCCCAAAAACCAAGATTTTAAAATATCATTTAGATCTTCAATGGAGATTTTTACAAAAAAAAAAAAACCCTAATCCCCCATAAAAGGATGCTCTGATAGCACTTGTTGGTCCAGATTCGAAGTTTTGTAACACAAACACAAAACCATAAGAAATTGCAGAATAAAAAAATAGAACACGAAGGAATTTTTGGCCCCCTTTTGGGCCCCGAATGTTTTGATACAAGAGTCTACTCACCCGTTGAGCATCTACCACGTGGATTGAGCTCGAATCCATTAAGAAAAAAACTACAAAGTACATATTACAAATGTATGAAGAAACTGATTTCTTCACTTTTTTTCTCTAGCCTCTCCTATACAATACTTCACTCTACAATCACTAATGTATACAAAATACACTCAAGAATATCACTAAGATATTACAGAGATCAATATCAGAAGATCTCAAGAGCAAAGCAGAGAGAAAAACTCGAGAGAAGAAAGAGAAAAAACCATAGAGAATGCAAACATTTCCACACTCAAAGGATCCATAGATAGGATGTAAAACAACACTTTAGATTCTCAATCTAACAGTCCAGAATGTGCCACGTGTAGAGCCAAGATTACACCACTTAATAAAACAACAAACCCATTAGCCCAAGCAACACAAACAAGCCCAAGTAATATGATAGAAAAGGCCCAACAGAATAGAAAGGCAGCCCATTAACCAACACTCTTTCAATGAGAAAAAACTTTGCTTTTATTTCAAATAAAATTTTGTTTATTTCCTAAAAAAAATTATTTTATCAAAGAACTCATCCATAATATTTCTTATGTTATGAAATAGAAGAAAATAGAAAAGTTATACTCTTGTATTTCATTGAGAACCAAAAATCCATATTGATTGGGAAGAATTACGGTTGCAAGGGATACAACAATCGTAATCACTATGGCTACAGAGGTATTTGTTATTCACTAATAAACATATAATTTACAACCCTTTCCCTTGAATAACACATTACAAATTGTTTGTCTCGTTAAAACGTTAAAACCTTATTTGATAAAAATTTAACGGCACATAAATATCAAACAAATGAAGAAAGAGTATAGTTATTTTTTGAGTATTAAAAATAAATGTTGCCCCATTAAAATCTTGATAAAGAAACACAATCGAATAAAACCTAAGCAAGGAAAAAGAGTACATTTACTTTCCATGATGTTGATCACCGTAAATTATTGAGTCGATGTATTCCTATCTTGTGAACCAATTTCTCGAATATAGATGTCGACAGTGCTTTTGTGAAGAAATCAACAACATTGTCACTTTAGTAAATTTGTTGAATATCTATATCACAAGTCTTCTAAAGCTCATGCACATAGAAATTTTTTATTGAAAAATGCTTTTTCGTATCTCCTTTGAGTTGTACAATACAGCCTACATTATCTTCATACAATATTGTTGGATTATCTTTTGTTGAAACTAATTCGCATGATGATTGGATATGATGAGCCATGTTCTTCAGCCATACACATTCTAGACTTGCCTTATGGATTGCAATAATTTCAAAATAATATAAAAATATTGGTGTCAATGTTTGCTTCACTAATTTTCATGATATAGTTGTTTCACCATGGGTAAACACATATCTTATTTGCGATTTAGCTTATGTTGATCAAGCAGATAACTTGGATTTTCATATCCTACTAAAGAAGATCCCGACATTTGAGAATAAAATAATCTCATATCAATAACACCCTTAAAATAATGAAAAATTTCCAATATTTTTAAGTTGGTGTAGAACTATATCTTGCAAGGAGATTTACATAAAAAGCCGTTAGGTCAAGTACAATTTGCAACATATATGAATATTCCAATTGAATTAAGATGATATTTCAGGACCAAAAACTTTTTCTTCATTTTCAAGTGGTAAAATGGATCTTTTTTCACATTAAGTGATCAAACAACTATATAAAGATTGATGGATATGTAATCCTTTTTTGGAAATATTCAATCTACAATCCAAGAAAAAAAAATTGGTTTTTTTTCCAAAATTTCAAATTCATTTTTCAAATAATCTGTAATTTTATTGAGCTCTTCTATATAACATGTCACAATTGCAAATCCAGCATTTTTTTAATGAAAACACACAAGCAGACATCATTATTTATAACATCCTTCAACAAATATTCGCTCAAATGATTGTACCACATGTATCCGAATTATTTTAATATATTTAATGATCTTTATATTTAATAGATAACATGGTTCTCGGGCATGTATCATTTGGTCTGGCACTTTAAATCATTCCAGAACTTTCATGTATATGTCAATATCAAGTAAACCATATAGATAGGCAATTACTACATCCATAAGGCCTATGTCGAGCTTTTGTGATATAGTCAAACTAATTAAGAATCTAAAAGTGATCGTGTCTGTTAGAAACAAATAAGATACCAAATGCGCTCTAATACAAATTGCTAAGAATTTGGGTCAAATAATTAAAGAATGAAAAAATAAGCAATATGAAAAATATTGCATCACAAAATAACACAAGATTTATGTAGAAGATGAGGAGAATTTCATATACCACGAAACTAAAATTATTTTATAAAATTTGATACTCGCAATTTAATTCTAAACAATCATCTCAAGTTTCTAATATACACCACAATCATCTTATTGTTACTTGAGCTTATATGAATGACTCTCAAAATCGATCAAATAAATAAGCGTAATATCTCACATATTTATAATACAACAATCCCTAATATATTAAAAGAATTAATATATGGAAGAATTTAAGGTGAAATCCCAATACAATATGTAAAACTAATAATGGAATATTTGTGATGAAATAGAAGTACCTTATCCTTTTTGAACTTCTTCAATATTTCTTCTTCTCCTTAAGAACATCTTGAAGAATTTGATTCGAGAGATGTAGATAAATTTGAGATTGGGTTTTCTGATCCTTACATTGTTTTTCATCCCGTGTCCAGGCAGTAGTCACCCTATTAAAAACCAACCCAGGCTTCCTCCAAATCCATCTGCGCTAACACCGCTCCCATCTTCACTTGCCATAATGTAAATCTCGTGTTTCTATCCAACAATGAAATGTCATACTTCATTGTCACCATGCGGAACAATCAACATTGCACTCTGATACCACTTGTTATGAATTTCGAATCACAAGATAATGACAATAATGAAATGAAGATGAAGAAAATAAGAACACAAGAATTTTAGAATAGGGAAATCCACTATAAACAATAGTTTTGTGTTTACAATATCAAGATTTTAATAATATCAATTGAAATATAAGCTCTCAAGAATGTTGTATGAATGTTCTCTCTTATTCTTGATTATCTTTACATTACAAGTCGTGACTTATATATATGTGTGTAAACCCTAGAGACAAGTTGTAGGAGAATAGGAGTCCAAAGCCGAGTCAAAAAATGAAACGGGCCTGGATCGTATAAACCTGTTGCTCGAGTGATAGGCGAGCGACAGTGCCTCGCTCAAGCGATGGGGCAGTGATAGGCGGGGTGACAGACTCTCGGGTTGTTTTCCACCTGCCTCGCTCGAGCGGCCAGCTAGCACCAGGCTAGCAAAAATGCGGTGACTTTTTCATCCGGTCCATAGTTTTGATCTCTTCAAGACCACTTCAATTTAGACTTCAATACCTACTACAATTTGGGTCAAACCGCAACAAATTTATTTCTTCAACATGGAAACTTGAATAGAGAATATTATAGGACCAATATATTTGAAAAATTCACCTGTGTATAGAGAAGTTCAATTGTTCCTCCACTTCCAGCAGGAATCTTTGTGAAAAATTCAAGGCTTTGACATTCTTGCAACCAAGAGGAGAATGATCAACAAGGCATATTGAAAACAAAAAAACAAATTGCTAAATTAACTAATTATTAAGAAAAAAATGACTTATATTTTGCAAGTGGTGCTGCGTGTACCCATAATTACATCATAAACATAATCAAATCCACCAGGAATGTAAGAAACTGACAACTGAAAATCAAATAAAGAATTCCATGACAAAATGTTTAAATCTAAATTTAAATTTAATTTCTTTGACCAAATTGATAAAGCAATTCAGGTGAAAGAAATTGAACTAAAAGTGCATAAGTCAAATTATTAACGAACTAATTTAATTCTGCAAGTATTTTGTAAATTGTGAAAGTCATTTTAACTTGAGTCCCAGAAGTATAATTTTATACATTTAATTTAGAAACTAAACTGGTTAACAAATTTAATCTCTTATACAGGTTATCAACTGTTTTTTCCTTGTGACATAGATTGATGGTGTGGTCATATTCTTCGAGATTATAATGGACGATAATGTTTAATGTTTCAGTTACAGCTGCATATTAAACATAAGAAAGAACATGAGATATTAGTTTGAGAAGATTAAAGATAATAACATAATGAAAATATGTTTAAAACAATTAGAAAACCTTGTTGAAATGCAACTGATCAATAAAGGCAGTACCAATGTCAGAACTACGACTTTCCGTTTGAAATTGTCCATGCTTGCATAGAGGGAAAAAAGAGAAATAAAAATATTTTCTTGACCATACATACAGAAGTTCCTTTCCAATGTTTTCTTCTGCTACCACAGTGGTTTAGATATAGCATTATCTGTTCTTACTATCATTTTTCAAATTCATTTCACGAAGGAATATTTTGTTAAGTTTGAAAACGTTAATAAATACATAAAGTAAATTTTTAATAATAGAATAACATTTATGGAGAAGATGTTAGTAAATAAAGTATACAAAACCTAAATACTTAGGAGGGACAAATAAATACTTAGGAGGGACCAAATGATACCCAAATAATGATTTTTTTTTTATTTTTTTTTTTCTAGTTGTTTAAATTTTCGAATCATTTTATGAGATTTATATCATAAAATAAGACTACAACAATGAATACTATAACAGAAAAGATTTTGAAAATTTGAATGCAGAATCATAGGAAGAATGTGCATTTTTTGTCGATTGAATTTCAAATACGATAGTTTTCATGAATGGATAACGCTATATATGAGATGATTGTGATTGCAGAAGAAAGCATTGTCAAGGAAATGCAGCATGTGTCGTCAAGAAAATATTTTTGCTTCTTTTTCTTTTGCCTGTAGAGGAACAAACAGATTCAAATAGAGTTTAACATTTAGTAAAAATGAAAAAAGATTTGGAGAACAAATTCAACAGTACACACGTAAGAAAAATAAATGTAACCTGTAGTATCAAGTTGGATGATATTTCAAATCTACACAATTAAGATGCTAGGTGTCCTGATATATTAAAAACACCTATGAAACGATAAGATAATAATTACA
The DNA here is from genome assembly GCA_903798395.1 of Fraxinus floribunda. Taxonomy (NCBI): domain Eukaryota; kingdom Viridiplantae; phylum Streptophyta; class Magnoliopsida; order Lamiales; family Oleaceae; genus Fraxinus; species Fraxinus floribunda. The sequence goes on along the minus strand of CAIGRS010189705.1, from coordinate 2,794 downwards.
GCAATAGTAATAATATTAAAATAATGTAATCATAATACATATTGACAGTAATAAGAAGAAATAACAAAATTATCATATGTCAAGTATGTTAGTTTATTTATGATCATATTGTTACCTTTTTTATTATACTTAATTTAATGTTCAACAAACTGAAGCATCATAAAACATAAAAAAGTGCGTATGAAAACATTCTACTTTGCCAAATGTACAAGTGATAGAATTTCTTTATATACAATGTTTTTAGAACACATGTTGTGTAAATGTTCCCACTCTGTTGGTTTTAAAAGAACTTTTATAGACATGCTAGTTTTTGCTCAGGACAATGCTACATAAAGTTGACCATGACATAAAATTGTTTTTGCTCTTGATAATGCTACATAAAGCTGGCCATGACAAAAAATTGATTCCGGAAGATATAAACCAACAAAATCAAGTGTTTGACCTTGTGCTTTATTTATTGTCATCACAAAACATGGCCTAATTGGAAATTGAGTTCTTTTAAAAGGAATTTATTTTCTATCACTTTCAAGAGGTATGAAAGGGATTTTTGATAAGAAATCATGTTTTTCACAATATTCAGCAGTTGTAATTTTAGCTAGAATTACATTTTTCTCAAATTTTCGACAAGTAAGACATGTCCCATTACATAACCCTTCAAAATGACTTATCTTTCGTAACAACATTACCGGACAGTTTACCTTAAGGTTTAATTCATGCGGCGGTGTACCATTTAAAGTTAAACTATTCAACAAATCTTCCTATAGACTTTGTTTTGGTTGGTTGATCGCTTCATCAAAGCTATAGTATGTAAAAATTGGACCAGGAATTTGTTGTGGTAAAATTTTGTTAATATGTTCAACACTTTCATTTCTGGCCATAAGAATAACTCGATTAACCGTCGTATGTAAATTATCATCATATGCTTCTATATTAGGAAAGGCACGATATATTAAATTTTTTAAAGATGTAATTTCATCCTCAAGTAGTAAGATTATACTTCTCAAAAGAGTAATGCACTTACAATTATGTTTGTGATGTGTTCCATCTCCAATTCTAAGCAAGTAATCGCAGAACGTGGAATCAAACTTTGCTCTCATATNAGTAATGCACTTACAATTATGTTTGTGATGTGTTCCATCTCCAATTCTAAGCAAGTAATCACAGAACGTAGGATCTAATTTTGTCCTCGTATTTTGAACTAAAGGAAAACGTACATGCAAAGGCCAAAGGTTGGAGAAAACTAAGCTTATTTTAATTATGTCTTCCTTTTTTCCTCTTGGTACCACTGGGAAAATTTGACAAAAATCTCCTCTGAGAACTATAACTTTCCCACCGAAATGAAAATTGCAATCGTTAATATCTCAAGCACTTTATCTACAGCTTCAATAGCACAACGATTTACCACAAGTGCTTCATCCTAAATTATTAACCTAGACATTTTCAACAAAATTTCCAATGTCGATTGCTTGCTAACAGAACATACAATATCACCGACTATTTCCAAAGAAATATTAAATCTTGAATGAGTTGTTCAATCTCCAAGTAATAGAGATGCGAATACTACAAAAGATAAAGTTGCTGAGGCAATTAAATATTGAGACCTTACACGAGCTAATGGTTCTTTTATATAAAAAAGTTTTGTATGTTCCACCTGGATCATCAATGAAGAAAGTGTCTCCTAATTTTGATTTCACTCTGTCCATAATTGTATCAAATGCATACTGTTGTTTATTATTTAAAGTTATTGCACAACCACTCCCTCCTTGAATATACAAATTCGTTATTTCCTCTATAACCATTCTTATCAACTTCTCATCTATATTTACATAGAAAGATACCAACCTATAGTTTTTTTTTTACCTAACGGTTCTAAAGTGGAACCGATATCTTGCAGAGCCTTGAACTCAACAACACATGTATGTATATTTTTCACACACATAATCATCGATCATGTGAATCTTGAACCCATAGGAACTTTGGATCATTAGGGTTGCAAAGCGCAAGAAGTGTAGCAAAGAGACATCTTAGACAAATAGGCATTTCATAGATAATAGTGTCAGATAGACATTATTTGCAATGGTTGTCCCATGTAGAAGTGCTGCTTCTCGATATGTTGTAACATTTATCCCATTTAAAGTTCAAAGATCATTAAAAGACTTTGAACCTTGAATATGACTAAGAAGCACAAGTAAGAAATACTTTTTTTCATTCGGATGGATTAACTATAACAACCCGTCCTATAATAATTTGTCGTTTTCTGGGAGTCCAAATCTTTTAGTTTGTACTCCAAGCAAAATGTGATGGAAAATCTCAATATAGAAGTGTCCTAGAAAATTGTTTGCTTCATTCATTCGAAAGAATCAGTCAACATAGTTCTTGTATTTTCTTTTTCAATAACAGTAGATAAATCATCACGTTCATCGTATGTTACTTGTTGTTGATTTTAAGTATGGAGCTATAGAGAATAGACATTAGGAAATTTTTTTTGACATATTTAAAGAAAAGATTCTACACATAGCTTCAGGTGAAAATATCAATTTAGCATATTGGTAAGCAGAAATTTGATCAATTCTTTATTTACTTCATTTTTGTTAACAGAGAAATTAATACGATCATGTCTTTTGTACATGTATTTTTATAAAGAAAGAAAGATAATTGGCATATCGTGGTCGTCTTCAAGGTCCATAACGAGAAAGTCCGTCGGGAATATCAACTTCCCAATCTTTATAAGCACATCGTCAACCTTGCCTCATGGGTATCTGATGCTCCTATCTATCAACTGCAACGTCACATT
>CAIGRS010189653.1:0-10049 GCA_903798395.1 Fraxinus floribunda | reverse complement strand
ATTTTTGAAAAACCTGATTTTTGCACATTTAAAACGTGGGACCTGATTTGTGATTTTGGAAAAGAAAAGGTAGGATCCATGCATTTTTCCCTTGGCTTAATTTCACTTCAAAATCATCTAAATCTTTTAAAAGTTTTGATTAGGGCTCGATCTTGAGAATGAACAGTAGCGTAAGGACTTATATTTTCATATATGGGCTCCATGGAATTGGTCGCCATGGCGAGGTGACTCAATCAATAGTGGTCGACGACCATGAAAGTCACCAGAGATCCGGATTTTGGTTGTTAAACTGGGCGCAACCATAGTGTGTTTTTTTTTTATTGATTTTGGCTTCAATAGTTGTTGTTTGGATTGAAGATTGGTTGAAGATTGTAGGTGGCATGAAACCGTCGGCGTGAGGGTTGATTTTTTGGTGGCAAAGGTGATGGTTGGAGACTTGAAGGACAGTGGCTCCATAGGGAGCAAAAATCGCCCATAGGCTAGGGAGAATTGGTGAAGGAAGGGAATGATATTTATCATTTTATATTTTTTAATTGAGAAATTGAATGAAAATTGATGAAAATGACGTTCTTCACAATGAAATGTGGAAATATGGGTAAAAATTTGAAACGCAAGGACGTTTTACACACTAAAAGCCAAACATAGGGAAGTTTTATGCCAATAGGCCAAATTTTAATTCCTACCAAACTTGAACTTATCTAACTCTTCACTATGAACGAATTGCAAGTTCACTCTGAAGAATAATCACAAAGAAAGTCACTTCCAAAAGGCGACTCTTGTATATTTGGGCCTATTGGACCTTACATCAAATGACTGAAAGTAATTTTAGTAAATAATAATAATAATAATAGAAAGTATATAAAAAAATCTTTTTTTTTACTAGGTAACATTTTTCCTAAATTTTTTCTTATTGGCTTCATATTGTCCATGGTTAGTTTCTATATCTAATAATCGAGATTCTAAACGGTGTAAGACGTGACAAGATGTGAATGTTAAGTTTCAAGCTTTATAAGACTCGTTCATCTAAATGTAATAATAAGTTTTCCTTTTTTGTTTTAATACAACACATTCCTTGAAAAATTTACGAATTTCATATATATTTTTGAACTTTTGAACAAAAATATAATTTCCTATTTTTAATACAACGCGTTCCTTGGTAAATTTTAATTTCATATATATTTTTCAACTTTTGAACAAAAATATAATTTTCAAAATCATAAATATCTCAAATCACTGATGTTATGTTTGTGGACTAGAGAGGGTTTTATTTTAGACGTATGACCCCGTTTGACATTACTATTGCTTTTACTTCATGTATAAAAGGTTTTTGAGAAATCTACCTTAATTTTTGTTTGGAAATAATTTCTAAAGGAGCTTTCTATTTCGAAAGTACTTTTAGAGGAAGTTACATTAAATCAACTTCTACTAAAAACTCTTCTAATTAGAAGTACTTTTATAAAATTAGTTAAACAGATTCAAAAAACGTGTTAAATGGGTCTTTATACATTTTGACCACCTTTTAAAATCATAAATATCTCAAACCAACCAAAATTTCCCTATTTTTAGCCATACATTCTCAAAATGTTCATTAAAAATCTCCCCAAAACAAACACTGTCAATAAGTCATACAAAACATTCACTCCTAATACATGTCAATTATATATGTTTCTATTTATTTCGAACTATATTCATCAATCGATCTATTTCATTCGCGTTTCACACACATATGAATGATCTAATGAGGACCGATGACATGTTATATAAATCCATTTGTGGATAAATTTATGGTAGGCTTTAACATTTGCATTAAGTTTAAAATCCACTAATGTATTTATATGACATATCACTGTTACTTAATATAAGATGAGCATCGATGCTCATTAAATCATTCTTGTGTATATATAGAGCTTAGAGAATATAATACATACGAGAAAAGATGGTAGATAAAAAGATCAACACTCCAAGTCTCCAACTTTGTTTTTGGTTGTAAACTAAAGCCATTCAAAGCAAAATTCAATTGTCTTAAATATTTATGTGGTAACAATGAACGCAACCCTTGGCGGGGAGGTCGACATGCTACCGATGGGAGGCATACACACTTGTCTTGGTAGTGATCCATGGAGAGCTTTCTTATTAAGATAGTCCTTTCTTGCTCAATATTCTAAATTTTTTGGACAATACCACTTGTACATCATATTTGTATATCATGCTTAATATCATCATTATTGACAAGATTTGATTGGTGAAAAAATTATTATTTTTTAAATGTTCAGTAGTGTGTTGCCACATGGCAAAATGTAAAAAATAATGTATATGATGATGTGCATGTAGCATGATTAAAAACTTTTGTTTTTTTCTTGACAATGCATTCCTTCATTGATCACTTTCACAAAATAATACCAACTACTAAGTGAACATATGGAGCATTTGCGAGGAGCTTCCCACCGCTATGATATGTTGATTCTACAATGAACATATTGAGTATTTGTATAATTTAAGACCTTATATAGGTGTGTTTGTGTGTATATACTTATCCCAGTGCCAATGACAATAATAATGGAAACTTTTGCAACAAGTTGGATGGACTATTTCCATTATGAAGTTCATTTTCTGCCTATGGCATTACAGATGGTTATGCTAAGCACTATTCTTAAGATTTAGAATTTCATTTTAAAAAGTGAACCTTATTAAAAGGAATAGTTCAAACTTTTATAAGTTGGTCTATATTTTCATCTCTATTCGATGTGAGATTCTATCCCTCAACATGTCACCGCAAGATAGTGGCTCGTTTGAGTAGACCAATCTTGAAATTCGCGTGCTCAATTTTTTTTACTCTTAATCGGATCTAATTGCTCGTTGGAGCTTAACGAACTCCGATATCATGTTAAAATTTGGGGTTTCATTTTAAAAGATTAATCTTATTAAGAGGAGTAGTCAAAACCCTTATAAATTAATCCGTATTTCATCTTTATTCGATGTGGGATTCTATCATTTAACGATTGTTACGACCTATTGAATATACTCGACTAGATAACATTTTTTTTTTTTTGTGTGTGCTCATTTATTACTGCGCATCAAACATATTTAGTAAACAGTTCTATACAGAGACGACATTTCTTTAAACAAGAATTTAGCATATTCCTCTTGTTTTATATTTCATGCTAAGCCCACCCCCGACCAAAGAAAAACTCAATTATATTTTTTTTGTAATTTTTCTCTAATATACTACCTCACCATAAATTCAATTATGTTGGACCTGTCATTGGAGACAAGGGTGCAATCACAAAATTCTAAGATCCATATAATTTAATTTCTGAGAGGTATTCATCAGCCATAAAGAAGTACCAACAACCATCCAGCAGTTGTCACCATCTCAATATAAGCCAGTGTTTTGCAATATTGTTTTTTTCTATATATGATGAAAATGAGTTTCCAGGCTAGACTTAAAGATTATTAAGAGAAGAGACCAGAAACTTTCAGCCTAGGGGACCATCAACTGATAAAAGGGCGTGGACTAAGTCGAGTTCAGCTTGCGAAACGCTAGATCGAACAAAACTGAATAGGATCAAGAAAGATTGAGACGTCAATTGTATGTCCATTAGTTTAAAGACTTTCATATTACATCTGAACTGAAATGCAGTTAATGAAAATACGAAAAACAAATGTGTTTAAAATGTATTTTGAATGCTAGGAATGAAGTGTCGAAACTTAGAAACCATAATTCTATACCACCAAGAACAACAAAATTGCAGGAAAGATATGCACAAGAAAATGCAAGATTTATAGATATTCACATTGAAACTGCGTCATCTTCCACCCTGCACTAATTGTCAATAACGAAAACAAGTTTACAAGAGAAAATTGTACGTCATATCTTCTCTGATCTCACTCTTTTTAATGATAATACAAAACCCTAATGGTTACTCTCTATGAAGACAAATTAGGACAAATTTAAAATTACAAGTGAAATTTCTAAACTGTTTTTGATGAAATTTTGATCGATCCATGTACTGACTCCACACAAAGGTAATAATTAGCCCCCACAACTGAATATGAAAAATGTTAGATTTCAAGATTTCTGGTTGGGTTGCTTGTTAATACAAAAAGGCTCCTCAAAAGACAAATCATTTGATGCTGTCAAGTGTCAACCCTTACCAAAAAGGCTTAAGTTGCTAATAAAGAGAATTAAATGACAATTCAACATATGTAGGTATTTACTAATTAAAAGATGAATAAATAAGCAAGATTCAACATTGTAATATTGCCACCCAGTAGGCTATTAATGTTTAGTTGACACATCCACCCCTACCCTACCCTACCCTAGCCCACACCACACCACACCACACCACACAACACAACCACCTCCAATCTGTTCTGCTGATTCTGAAAAATGACCTCTCTCAGATGCTCCCCAAAAATCCAAGACATGTAAAAGATCAGTTATTCTATCAATTCTTTATGCAGAACTAAGGAAGTTGATGGAGATAAAGCAAAGTAGAGGATACAGTCTAATTGTTAGTTCTCATTCTCTCTTGGAATTCAAGAAACCAGTTCCTGGTATCACAAAACACGTAAAACTTAGAATCTCGTGCTAAATTATATATATGGGGATGTGCACAGTCGATAGTTTAATTGCTTTCGCTTGCCCAGTGTTAGAAGGTCAAGAAAGTCAATGACCTGATGGAGCTAGCATTCGAAGGAAAATATAAAATGGTAAGGAGAGCAATTATGAAAATTAGTTCATCAAGAAATAAACCTAATTCATGACAGAATTAATCAGACAGCAGCAAAACAACAAGTTCAACAAGAAAAACAGAAAGAAATTCAAATGGCTTGAACCAAAGTTGAGTTTTACTTTGTCGCTCGGATAAGAAAATATGAAAGTAAAGCTGAAATATAGAACAACTGATACATCTAATAGCAAACTGGGATTGAAAAACCTGAAACTAGACTCAGTATTCTTCTTTCCCACAGTCAGCGTCATTGAATTTAACTCACTGAAGACTCTCCTGAGAACCACAAATCATCTATGACAGTGAATACTTGCATTTTCAAGGATTCTCTTATATATTGGACAAACAGATAGCATCCAGGAAATTGAGCCCATCGTAATAGTATCTGCTGTATCATAACATAGTGGATATGATATGGAGATTGAATATAGTTAAAATAAATTAAAAATTGGAATTTAGAAGATTACCTGTTGATGAAGAAGAGAGCAATTCCAGCTATGTGAAGTAAATTCAATGGTGAGAATCAGAGGAAGCAGAGGATGGCTTGTCGGTATATCCACCGTGCTTCTCTTTATCACCTTGAATTCGTGCAGGAATGTGAAAATCTGAGAATCCGCCTACCGTAGAGGTGAATTCAACACCAGATATTGATGATGGATAAATTGGCACGGCTGCTGGATTGTAATGATGCTGGCGGCTATGGTCAGCCGTGGTGTTAGGTATGGTTGACTGATCTATCCATGCACGAATTGAAGGTGTGTTACTGGACTGAAGGGGTCCCCCCTGAGAAAAAAACTGGCTTTGGCCTAACTGCCGCTGCAGCACTGGCTGCGGTGCTGGCTGCGAAGTGAACAGATATCCTACTGCTCCACCATTCCCACCGGAGATATCTCCGCCGGTGTTCCAAGGAGCCAGCCCCTGGAACCGGCTTATTTCTTTGGGCTGGTGCTGATGATGTTCAGACCACCCTGCATAGCCCCCATCAAATCCTAGTAAGGTGGTTCCATTGACTGGGTCTTGATGCTGAGAATATGCTTCTTCAGTGTTGTGGGTGTGGTTCTTGTGGTGAGGCGGCTGAGGCTGGTGGTGGAGCATATGTGGATCTTGAAATGACTGCAAAGAGAGCCTCAGATCCTGACTCTGGCTTCTGGTTCTAGAAGTACCTACCGGGAAACCTAACTTTATGGTATCTGCAATGGAATCCGAATCCAGGGACGGAGGAAGAAAACTTGCATTGGGATCCGCATTACTGCTCTGGTGCAAAACTTGCAGCCCATTTTCATTTTCCAACATAGTCATTGTCATTTTACTCGAAGAACCTGCAGTATTAGGGTCCACCACACGAGCCTGTTCTTGCTCAAAAATAGCATTTTCTGCCGAAAAATTTGTGGGATTACTTGCAGGAAGTTGCTCGAGCTCATCAATGGCGGGCTTAGCCTTTTTGATGAGCCAATCCATCGCCTTGCTAGGGCGGTCACAGCCAAGCCGATCCTGGAGATCGTAAAACTGAATAGCAGTGTGAGCGGCGAGGCGTACACGGCGGTCCCTAGGGCCTTTGGAGGTGCATACTTTACTGTGCCGGTCCTTTCTCCCGGTGGACCGAACAATGTGGCAACCATGGACTTCACCTATATCGCCGCCAGTACGGTTCCTCAGCCCTAATCCTGACGGTATTTGTTGGCTACGAGTATTCTCTTCCATTTTTCTCCGCAATCTTGCATGTTCAGCAATCAGCACTTGCCTCAAAGGAAGCAGATGAATTCGAGAACAAACGTTTTTTGGGCGGCGGCGGTTCTGGTGGTTCTTCTTCACCTCCTTCACCTTGTTCTACATATATTATATATGGTGTTTGTTACTACCTGATTTTGGTTCTGATTCAGATGAAAATTACGGCGAGGAGTCCTAACAGAATCCAGACTCAAACCCTTATTATGAACTACTTGATTCAGAAAACTTTTGAAATCTTGTTTATCAATTACAGTTGTGTTTCTGCAAAATGGGAAACTAATTCCATTGAACTTTCGGAATCCCCTCAGAGAACAGAACGTTAAACCATAACTAACCCATCTTTGTGCTTCTTATATCTTACTTTTCACAGCTTTCGATGATAGGGATTAGGGCTATCTAGATCTATATATACACGCTAGTCTAGTACCTGTTTTTACCAAACCTGCAGGAATCAAAGAGAGAGATAATTTCGCTACTAGCTAGAGTTCTATCCCAGTTGAATATCAAAGCTAAGCCCATGTTTCGCATCCATTCTCATTTTTTTTTCCTACTTCATTTCAATCACACATTCTTTCAATAAAATAATATTACACACAAATCTAAAATTTTTCATAACTTTTCCACCACACATTCTTCCATCAATTACTATTCTAAAAATTTTCATCTTCAAAAAATGGGTTTCAAACACACCCTAAATCAAGAAACCTTCAGTTTTTCTTGAAAATTTTTCATTTTCCTTAGCTTAAACACAGTAAATAAAAGGTAATTAATGGTAAATAAAAGAATTTGCCTTACCACAAAACTCTATATATGTGTGTGTAATTATATATAGGTGGTACTGCATCTGATGTTTTTGTACACCCTGGAAACATAAATACCAACACAGGAACACTCTTTTTATCTCATTTACAGCTAAGACCATGTTTGGTTGAGGTTATAATATTTACTTAAAAAGCATGGCTAGGTGGCAAAGCTTCAAGTTTTTACAAGCCTAAGCTGGCCTATCGCTAAGTTTAGGTGTCAGAAAACATAAAGCGTGCCTCGGCGGCGACTAAATGCACTTTTCAGAACATTTGCCGGTAAAGTATAAAATAAATAATCTTTTTACTGTTTTAGAAAACTTTTGCTTGTGATTAAGCATAGCCAAACATGTTGGCAACTTCTGCTAACCCTTGAAAATGATCTGTTACTGCTTTTTCTGGTTTTTTCCACCTTGCTTTTTCACTATTTCTCTCTTTATTTATTGCTTCATCTCTAAGGAATGATATCATGACTTTGACTCGAAAATGGTAAAATTTTCATTCCACTAGAAATCGAATCCATGTATGTGAACCGGTTGAATGGAGTTGCTATCCAAAATTCAATATTTCATTTAAATACAAAATTATTCCTAGCGTGCAAGGCACGCACAAGGAATCGTTTTCATCATTTGTCAAATGAGTTAAATGCGTGATCATAGTCGCATGAAGGTTGGCATATCCAAAACTGACTCGATTTTTTGTGAGCCTATTTGGTAGATATTAAAATTGAAAATATGGCCGTTATTGGGTCTCATATTAAAATTTTTTGTGAGCCTATTTGGATGATCCAAATGTTGCGAAATACCCCCTACCGTCCACTGTTGTTTAGTTTGAAATGAATTTTGAAGGCCAAAATCGATAAAAATATAAAGGATGTTTTTGTCTCATCATCTCCACATACTTGCTTAAGATCATTTTTGTTTAAAAGTCAAAGTAGAAAAGGAACCAAGAAGAGAAATCTACGTGGAAACGCTCGATAATCCACCAAAAAATCCAAAATCAACATACAATTTTCTCATTTTGGTACACATGAGAAGTCTCTACACGCCATTGTACTGAAATTTTCACATATATAAGTTGAATATTCACGTTTTCGGATCGGTGTTTAGATAAATTTGTTGACATTTGATATGTTTTTGTAACTTGGTTTGATAACGTTGAATTTTTTTGTTCATACAGTTGCTGTTGGTTAAGGTCTGCTGTGTTAGTGTTGGTTTCTGTCTATAGTGAAGCAAGGATTCGCTGGTTTGGATGGATAATTGGTGTTTTGATGGTTTCTTTTGCTGCACTGCAGGTTTTCTGTTCTGATTTAGAGTTGATTTCTTCATAACAATTTCAAACCCAATTTCACTGTCATTAAAATGGGAAAATGAAATTAATAAAAAATAAAATCAATTTCAAACCAATTTCTTCTTCTTCTTCTGTTTCTTTGCCCAGTCCCATTATTGCAAGCAAATTCAATTTTTATTATAATTTAGCTTCAAATTTCTTCCATTTCATATTCTAAAATGAAACTTTAAAACATTCTTGTTTTTTATTGCCCTTAATGTTTTTTTTTTATTAATTTTGGCCTTAAAAATTCATTTTAACGGATAACTTAATAGATGTGGACAGCAAGGGGAGTTTTCCACAATATTTGGATGATCAGGTGCATGTTTGATATTCTTTAATTTATTTATAATTTGTTATATGATCATTTTTAATCATACATTCACACAATAAAGGGGCTTGTTTAAGCCTCTCTCTTTTTCCCGAAAAATGCATTTTGTAATAATATTATGATGAAAAATGTGTGGTTAAAAATAAGAAAAAAAATTTTGAATTTACGTGTAATATTATTTTATTAAAGAATATGTAGTTTGTTAAATCACTGTTCAAAAATACATTTTGATGAAAATGAGGCTCAAAACATGGAAAATATTCTACACTAAAACAAAAAAATTTATACCTTTTAACCTCGTATTCTCCTAAAAATCACTATTGATCAAAACTCATTTTTCTATTAAAATGGTTGTCAAACCGACTCTTACAGAGTTTTGCACCAAAATGAAAGAATAAGGAGTTCTCCACAAAATAGACAAAAGTTAGGGGTGTTGTGCTAATCATCCTTAATAAAAAGGAAAAATTGCAGTCAAGGTATCGAACTTTTTTATTTAATAGCAGATTTTGCTCAAACCTTTCATTTATGTCAACCACGGTACTAAACCTTTCAAAAATTAGCACTTAAGATCCAAATTGATGATTTTTGTTAATTTGATCGTTAGTTAACCAAAAGTCCATGGACTATGGTCTAACGAAATTTTGACTAATGTTTAGAGGGTAAATGGGTAAATGTGTATATTTTTATATAAATTAAAATATTTAAATAATAAAAAAAGATAAAAAAAAAAAAAACAACCCCACCCATCCACCTACCAGCCTAAACCATCTCCTTCTTACACGTCTCCATACAGCCCCTTCCCTTATTCCAAAATCGTCGCCACAGCCACTACCACCCAGGCCGTCGACCGCTACCGCCACCTAGGCCGACTACCTCAACCGTCTCTAATTCACCTAATTTAAACAAAGGAAAGAGAAAAAAATAATTCGAGACTCACCCACCATCTTCCTCTCTTTCTACCTCCAAATCCACCACTTTTATTAAACAAATTCAAATTAAGGAAGAAGACGGCAAAGATTTGCGAGAAGATAGCAAAGAATTTGACCATTCCCTTCACCAAAACCTCGATCGAAGCTCTCAACAACTCCTCCAAATTAAACACCCCAAATTGCGATTAGGGAACTTTGT
>CAIGRS010189643.1:0-10148 GCA_903798395.1 Fraxinus floribunda | reverse complement strand
ATTCTCATTCACCCGAACATCAATTTTGACAAGTAATTATAAGATTTCGATGTACTCACGGAGGAGAACACAAATCAATCTTTATCTTTCAAAATAGCCAAATGGATCCCACTCAAAACTTGTACTAAAGTCAGCCAACATATCATTTTTTCCAACAAGAACAATGTTGTATAAATTACTTAATACGTGTTATGGTGAACCGGGCCAAGGTGGACATGGCGAAATGCAAAGGGTGTCCAAGAAGAAATATGACTTGGAATTGAAAAGTTCCATATATGATATAATGATAGTGTTCTGACTGGAAATCACAGACTTTCTTGTTGCATCCCTCTAGATTGATAATAAAGAGCACATCTTCAAAAGTCTAGTCTAGGCTTAAAATTTGTATAGCCTTGATAATTCCATTGCCATATTTGGTGAATTTCTATACTTTTGAACCACCGCGGTATCACAAACATTGAATTAATGCCAATAGTAACTTTGTTAGACTTAAGTAACAGAGTTTATGTAACTAAATCTTTTTTCGATAAATTTGAGATGGGTTACATATGAATTTTTTTCAACCTTCTGTTTAGCTCAAATAGATCCCGTCACTAACACTACATGTTAAATAAATTTAAATAATAAGGGTTGTAAGGAATAAAACGGATATTATATTGCTTTGATACCAATTTGTTGTAATAATATGTGAGAAAAAAAAATGTGGCACAATATAAAGTAATTGATCAAAAACTAAAGAACAAAATAATTTGCAGAGGATATAAGAATTCACTAACATATGGAGAAATAATACAATGATTTTGTGTTTATAATTTATCTAACTTAATTGCTCCAATGATTTTTTTTCATCCTTTTGTCATATCTTGTCATCTTCAAGTCTAACATAAATTCTAACTTCCAGTTGGGCTTTTAAATAGAATTTCAACTAGAATTTGCCAAATAGAATTCCAAAAATCATTCAAAATAGATTCTTCTTAAGTCGACTTTAATTAGAATTCTCAATTATTTTTAAAATAGAATTTGGATCATACCTTAATTCTAACAAACTTTACCTTGATACGAATTCTACTACAATGAGTAAATTTCAAAGATTCTCCACTTGGATATAAAGTCTACTACGTGGAATAAATTTCAACTATTCATAAAAAACACAAACAAATTTCTCCATCAAAATCTCCAACTTGAAAATATTCTCCACCTCTACCACAAAATCCAAAATTGGTTCAAACTCAAAAAAATTGAGTAACAAAATTTCAAGAACTAGCTTGGATATCAATGTTGCTTGAATCACGAGCAACAAAATCAAACATGATTAATAATCACCAAACAAGGTTAAAACAAATCATGTAACAAAATCACCACAAAATGCTTTGGCAAAAGAATATTGGCTAAAATCAACAACTTCAACCGCATTCAAAGCATACAACTAAATGAGAATCTTTGTACTTATGTAGAGGCAAAATATCATAAATGAGTCTGTTTCTAGTACTTGAATACAATGACACCGTTGGTAATAATGTCAAAGAGAAATTATCTATAACTTTCGAACTTGACTTAAACGTATTCATTAAAACAAAACTCGTTGGTACTAAACCAAAGTCACAATCTACTTGAGATCTAAACTTATACTGATTGATCTTCAAAGGTTCTATAGAAACTTACAAGACATATAATTGAGATTTTTTCTATCCCTACTGTTGACCTCGTTTTTCGTAACATTACGTGGATAATAGATGTCGGGCTCACTCACGCCTTTGCAAGCAAATTTCTGCACGTTTTTACCTAATATTCAAACAATAAAGGATGGCATTTATGGATGTGGGAGATGATTTATGATGCGAGACAAAAATGTTCAAGTGCCGGTGATATGATCAAAGATAATTGCATATAAACAAACAATCATAAACAATTGAATCAAAGTAGAAGTAATCCAAACATAAGCAAATCAATATGGAATAAGCAAAAGAGAAGATTGAGTGTGGTTTCAAGTGTTAAAAGTTTCATTCTCTTTCAAATGGTATAAATTATGAGCTTTTATAGAATTTTGGTCGATGTGGTAACCGTTGGATTACAACCACGTGGTCTCATCTCTCAGATCTAAGTCTCACATCACTCAGTCTAATATGCATTTAATACATTGACAACGAGTCAACTACCCTACACCCTAGGCCGACAATCCTAGCATTCATCATTACAAATGTTACATCAATCATTCCTAGAAATTGCTTGTAGATCCTAGACGACAAGGGCTTCAGCCTTGGGAAACCTCATATTAGAGGTCTTTGGTACGAGGAACTTCGGCTTATTCTTTGAGGACCTCGTCCAAAATGGAAAAGGGATGCTTTGCTCTTTGATCTCTTTATTTGGTCAAATGAGTCTTCGTCGACTTGATCAGGTTCGACTGATATCTCCACCTGAACTATGACATGGTATCTTTCTTAGAGCCTTAGTGACGAGGCGCAACAATAGTCCCCTAGGTCTAACTATAAATATTCATATTATAATTAGATTTTAAAGGTATTTGACTTGCATGAGTAATTGGTCGAGGTTGTTGGCCGACACTACATGTTTTGAAGTTTCTGATTTTGTGGAAGAAGCTGGGAAGTGTGCTTCGAGGTAGTTTTACACATCGGAAGTCGTATCGAAGTCATGTAGAAGACTGAAGTGATTTGTTTCTATTACTTGCTAAGGTTGTAACTCACTAATTTTGAAGACGTATATTTTTATTCATTATTTTTGAAATGTTGTGAATACGAAGTGCCCTTGATTGCTGTGTTGAAATGATTAGCTGTCTTGTACATTGTTGAGAAAGAGCGGATGCAACGTTTCAACTTTCCATACACGCAACTGTCACTATATTTAATGCCCAATGATGACACAACTACAGACATGTTTATGGAAGGGAAACACATTGATGTACGTGGCTCAGACACTCTGATGTGAACCGTTGAATACTAAGAGACAAATGGTATGGATGGCTTGAATTAACCTTTATATGAACGGTTGGATGGTTAGGATCAAGATCTAACGACTTGGATAATAACCCACGTCTATAAAAGGTGAATCTATGACCCTTTTCATTTTTTACGTTGCAAAAAGAAATTATTTTCCACACTCCTTCCTTTGCATCCAAAAAGCCTCCTAAGACCTTTTTTTCTGCTGGTAATCTTTCTTAACCATTCCTTAAGTTTGTGAGTATTCATTAATCTTCACTTTTTCATTTGTTCCTGTTTTTCTTGAAATCATGAGCTTTTCAAACTTTGGCTGGGAAAACCTAGACTTGTGTACAGTGGCATCCAAGATGGGGGTAACTATAACGAATACGGTCGACCTGGTTTAAGCCATTAGGGCAGACCAGAGCGTGTTGAGCCCTAGTGAAGGTCATTTAAGTTATGATGTTAATTGGGGGGCTGCTAGGTTCCGTCAATGTTACCATTGCCGACCTTGTAGAAATTAGAGAGAAATATCGTATTCCTCACACAATCAAACTCTTAGCCTCTTCGTCTGAGGAGATAGCATGCTTTCCTAGGTTTGGATGTGTGGCTATTAGTGAATACCTTTTGAAGTGGAGATTTCATCTACCACTTCATACATTTTTTAGGGTTGTCCTTAAGTCATATGGGCTGTCACCTACTCAGCTCATCTACAATGCCTGGGGCCAGCTAGTGGGGGCTTATTTTCGGTAGAAAGAGACCTCCTTAGGTGAGGATATACCCTTCCATGTTTTCCTAACCCTCTTCCAACATAGGAACTTGGGGAAGGAAGGCTCAAAAGGTTGGTATTCACTGTGCCTTTGGGGAGCCCACTCTCCTTTAGTGGTAGGTCTTCCTTCTTCCATCAAATGATGTAATGAGACCTGGTTTTGGGTAAAGGGGAGGTGGTAGATTTGTGAGGGTGATAGGGCTCCTCAACTAACAATTCACACTCACTACTCAGAAGCTTGTGAGTGTATCTGTGATTTATCGCATATTATTTGCATTTATTACATACTTTTGGTAGTCTAACCCCATCTATCTTGCAGGTTCGATAGATTGCTTTGAACTCTCTGAAGCTGAATTGGGCATGGTAGAAGACATATATCGTCACCATTTATCCTCAGGGAATTCGAACGCTTCATCCTGAACCGGAGATTTTACGAAAAAAAAAATTGGCCTAATGGCTCGAAGAGGTAAAACTTTGACTCTCCAGTCATTATTTATAAAGATAACTTATTGAAACTCCTTTGATTTTAGAGAGTTTCGAGAAGAAAAAATATCCAACAACCGATATGGCCTCAATTCTTACCGCAACCTCCACCTCCAGGAAAAGGAGATACAAACCCTCATTTGTCGTGGCCAAGCAAGTTCGGGAAAATGTGGAGAAGGCCAATAAGGAGGGCGTCAAATCGGAGGGGCGTCATTTACCGAAGAGTAAGGAGAAGGAGAAAGTCGTGGAATCCAAAAAGAAGAGGCATACTTTTTCATCAACAAGTGTAGGAGGATCGGTAGCATGCCCCCTACCTCTACCTCCTACGGGGAGAAATTGATGCCAGCCTCTATAGTCGCGGCCATGAGGGATTTGAAGAGGCCTCCATTCGTCGTACCCCTGAGAGAAAAGTTAGTAAAGAAGAACAAGACCAACTAGGGTTCTTTTTCCAGCGAGGGGACTCTTCACAGGGTCAGACTTGCTTTAACCAGGAATGATGAGCTTGTTCCGAAAGCTTTAACCATGCTTCCCTAGAGATCCAGATGGCCACCGCTACTTTTTATAAATACTGACAGATCGTTGATCTTTTTGCCACGATGGTGAGCCAGACGGAGAGGGCTTTCAAGGTGGCCATAGAGGCTGAAGTCTTCTTTAAAAACCTTTAAAAGAAAAATAAAGATTTTGCTTACAAGGCCTCCGGGTCGAGGAAGAGTCCAGGAAAGCAAGATTCGATGCTGAGGCCATCAAGTTGCATCAAATTGAGGAGTTTGTGAACTCGCCTCGGCTTTGGCAGAGATTGAGAATTTGAATAAGGAAGTTCATTTTTCACAAAGCGAAGTGGCTTCTCTGACTAAGCTTGTAGAGAATTTTGATGCACACCAGCAAACTGCTACCCAAGCACTGGAAGCCTTAAATAAAGAATGTGCACTGCTGAAGTAGTAAGTGGATGGGCTAAATTCCAAAGTTGGTTGCCTGATCAAAGAAGTGGATGATGCTCGATGTTAAGCTCATTTTGTTGGCAATGAAGAGGTAAAGAATTACATAGCCAACTTTCACCTAGTAGAGGAGCACCAGCGTTTTGCCAAGTATTTGCGAAGGCTCGCTTACACTGATGTGGTGGAATGGATTGAGATTCATTCTTAATCCATCGACACGTTCAAGTTAAGGTCGAAATACTTGGAATAGGATGAGGACCCAGAACCCAGCCACCAGAAGACATATAATTGTACTAGAAGTGATGAATGTGCTGGGAAAAGCAAGCTAAAAACGAGATGGTGGCTCCTAATGCCATCGTTCTAGTTGCTAGTTGCCAGCGTGACCCTTCCTCTTAGCATTTTTTTATTGTAACTGCCACTTGGCCTCCAATTGTAATAGGCCTCCTTATTAATGAAATTTCTTTTTTTCCTTTACATTGTTTTTTTCCTGAATTTTGTACATCATCTTTACTTAAATTGTGGTTTTGTGATGTGCTTCAGTCTGAGATTTGTTTAACTTACCTTATAATTCGCAATTTGAACTTGCAATTAGCACAAGTGTTAGAAGGTCGTATTTCATTATAACTTGTTGTCTTTCTTGAGCATGTGATCGAGTGGATCGCACATGGTGAGACCCTCTTAATGATTTTTATCATTGAGGGCATCTGCTGTTCATTTTAGCGAGTAAGGAAGTGGTCCCCTATGGGATACATCTTTTTATTGGAGTGCATATGCTTCCCTACTTGGTGGCCGAACCACAGGGTAGATGTTTCTCTTATTTTCAAGAATTTTGACAAAACCACTTTCATTGAATTAAGAAAATTGTACAAACTGAATATTTACATTTCTACTGATAATACTTCCTCGAATATTCTTCATCCAAGGAAGAGGATGTGTCTTCCCATCCAAATTTTCAATTTTATATGTTACTGGCCGAACCTTTTCTTTGATGTGGTAGTGACCCTCCTAGTTAGGACCACTCCTGGTTCTTTAGAAGATAAAAATATCATTCGAAGTACCAAGTTGCTCTAACAAAAGGACTTCTTCTTAACCTAAGAATCGTAGTACCGGGTTATCTTTCTTTGGTAGGCAGCCAATTTAACTTGAGATTCATTCCTCTTTTACGTTAAGAAAATCAAATTTGTACCTCCTTAACTCATCATTAGATATTTCGTCGAAATGCGAGTGAAGATGAGAGGGTAGGCCCACTTCAACTGGGCTCATGGCCTATGTTTCGTAAGCTATAGAAAATGAGTTTCTCCTGTAGTGTCCTGCTAGTGGTTAGGATAACCCACAGGACCTGAGGTAGCTCATCTACCCAACCCTCCTTTGAAGCATCCAACTTTCTCTTTTTGATTGTTTTGTTGACATCTTTTACCTGCCTGTTGGCCTGAGGATGTTGGGGAGATTGAAAAGTATTTTTGATTCCGAACTCCTTGCATAGGTCAATGACCTTGTCAAACTTTCAGCCATTATTAGATACAATCAAATGAGGAATCCCAAACCTACAGATGATATTCTTCCAAAAGAACCTGGAAGTGTTTGTTTCTGTAATCTTGAAAAGGGGTTCAGACTCTACTCACTTAGTAAAATAATCAATGGCGACCATTACGAAGCTGGCGTCGTCCCTTCCTTTTGGTAGATGTCATACGAGGTCAATCCCCTACTTGGCAAAGGGTCAAGGACTGGAAACAACGCTTAATCTTGGGAATGTTGTCTCTGTATTATCGCAAAACGTTGATACTTATTACATTTTCTAACGTACTGTTGCGTATCATTCTTCAAGGTAGGCTAGTAATATCCTTACCTCAGAACTTTTTGTGCCAAGGCCCACCCTCTCGCATGGATACCACAGACCCCTTTGTGAATTTCCTAAAGTACGTAGGTGGCTTGTTCGTCCCCTATACATCGAAGGAGGGGTAAGAAGAAGCCCCGCTTGTACAGCATACCATCCTGAAAGACAAAGTGTGTAATTCATCTTCTAAGCTTATGTTCTTCCTATTTGTCAAAGGGCAATATTTGATCTTTGAGGTATGCTATGATAGGCTGCATCCATAGGAGAGTGTCCTTGACCCACATCACTATTTCATTTTCACAAGTGGGAGGTCTTGGAAGATGTTCTATAGGCACAATGATAAGTAGTTTAGAGTCTCTGTTGCTCGTCAATTTTGAAAGGGCATCGATATGAGCATTTTCTATCCATAGAATCTGTGTCAAGTCGAACCTTTCGAAGGCTGGGACAATTTCCATCACTAATTTCAGATACGCGGCCATACTCTTATCCCTGGTTGCAAAACTACTATTGACCCGACTTACCACCAACTGGGAATCACTATTGATGGTTAGCCTCTTTACTTGCATTTCCATGGTCAATCTGAGGCCAACTAGAAGGGCATCGTATTTTGCAGCATTATTGATAGCCTTAAATCCAAATCTTACAGCATAATTAAGCTTATGCCTTTTAGGGATGACTAAAACTACCCCCATCTGGATGCTATATCTCCAGAGGAACCATCATCAAAGAGGTTTTGGGTAGGTGGCTTAGCGGGTTCCATTTCTTTTTTCATTTTTGTAATATGTGTAAACTCTGCTACAAAATTTTCTAAGGTTTGGCCTTTAACAACGTCTCTTGGTTTGAACATAGTATCGAACTCACTGAGTTCTAGAGCTATTTCATCATCATTCCTAAGGCATCAGGTTTCTGGAGTACCAACTTGAGCGGGAAGTTGGTCAGCACATGTAGAGTATGGGCTAGAAGTATGACGTCAATTTTCGAAAAGTTGTTACCAAGGAAAGAGCCAGCTTCTCCATGTCTAGATAACATGTCTCTGCTGCCAAGGAAGCTTTGCTCTCATAATAAATGGGTAATTGGTGATCACGTTCCTTCCTCATAAGTACCGATTTGATAGTATTATTGGTCACTGCCGGTATATTTGCAAAAACTCATCATTCTTAGGCTTAGAGAGAAGAGTCTGTCTCAAATACTTTATCAGCTGTTTTAAGGCAAACTCATGTTCCTCTGTCCACTGAAACTTCTTTCCTTCTTTTAAGACCTTAAAAAAAGGAAAACATTTATCCGTTACTTTTGAAACAAAACGGTTTAATGCTGCTAAGCGTCCTGTAAGACTCTGTACTTCTTTAGGCTTTCGGAAAGACCTCATTTCAATCAAGGCCTTAATCTTTTCAAGATTAACCTCTATGCCCCTTTGATTGACCATGTAACCTAAGACTTTTCCCGAGGTGAACGCACTTCAGGGGGTTCAACTTTATCTTGTACCTTCGCAATATGCGGAAAGTCTCTCCATGGTGGTCCACATGGTCCTTTTCTCTCAAGCTTTTTAACAACATACACCTCCATTATCTTTATAATGAGGTCTGCAAATATTTTACTTACAAGCTTCTAATAGGTGGCTCCAACATTTTTCAACCCAAAAGACATCACTTTATAACGATAAAAACCTCTTTCCGTTATGAAAGAAGTGTGTTCTTCATCGGCGAGGAACATTGGGATCTGGTTGTAGCTTGAGTAAGCATCCATGAAGCTGAGTAATTAGTGTTCGACAATTGAGTCTACAAGTTGGTTTATCCATATGAGTGGAAAGTTGTCCTTGGGGCAAGCTTGGTTTAAATTGGAAAAATCTACACATACTCTCCACTTGCCATTATGCTTCTTAACAAGAACATGATTAGATACCCAACTTGAATATGTTGAATCTCGAGGGAAGCGATTGTCGATTAGCTTTTTCACTTCATCCCTCAAGAAGGCGTCGTACCTCTCCGGGTTGAAGGTTCTTCTCTTCTGTCGATGAACTGTAGCATTAGGATCAATTTTCAAATAATAACAATTGACCACCGGGTTAATTCCAATCATGTTCTCATGTTTCCAAGCGAATATGTCCAAGTTTTGTCACAAGAAACTTTTCAGTTTATCCTTAATCTCTATAAGCAGGTCTTTTCCAACCTATAGGAATTTGGAAAGAACTAATTGGAAAACTCTCTAATTCTTCCAATGGGGTTGTTTGAGGCTCGTAATCGATGATGGGAGGGTCCAGCTTGTCCAATTTAGCTACTTCTTCAGCACCTTTCCCTTCTTCAAGAGCTCGTGTTGCTCCATTGTCTGCCTCTTCTTTAGAGGAATTCGACATTTCAACTTTTCTCCTTGTTCAGGAGCTTGTTCTTACTCAAGGACGTCATGCATGTATGTGTTTATTATAACCACATTGATGTCTCAAGGCTCTACCTTTCTGAGAGAGTTCAGATAGCACCCCTTTGCGCTCATCTGATCACCTCTAACAGTGGCAATCCCATTTTCAATGGAAGACTTCATGCATAGTTGATGAATGGATGTAGTAGCCCATAACTCTTTCAATGCCAGACTTCCCAGCACCCCCATGGTAGGCGAAGCTATTGTCGACCACCAAGAACTCCATAAAGTGATAGGCAATTAGTAGTGTTGTTCCCATTTTTACGGCAAGGGTAATATTTTCCCTTGAAATAATGCTATCTCTAGTGAAATAATATAGTGGAGAACTCATAGGGATCAGTTCATGATCAACTCGCATTTTGTTTAAAGTTGCCCAAAGATGATGTTTACCGAGCTTTCATTAGCTATCGGCATTCTTTTAAAGCCATTTCGTGCTATGAAGGCCGTTACTACTATTGTGTCACACTAAGGATAGTGCGGTCCAGCTGCATCATCTTGAGTGAATATGATGGGCTCCACCTCTTTCCCAGTCAGGGGTTGACTATTGTTAACTATGAAACGTACCATTGGAGGGCCCTAACCTCCCTAGCATAATTTTTCTTGGCGTTCCTGAATTTTCCCCAACATAGGGCCTCCCAAGATGGTATCAATTTCTAGCATCGGTTCGTAGCTAGCATCAGCCGGAGGGCTCATCCTCTGCCTTTGCTTTGCCTCTGACCTTCCCTGGATCTTTCCTCATCGTTTTCCCGTCAGGCAACAAGGGTTGTATCTTTAAAACTTTGTGT
>CAIGRS010189623.1:0-11506 GCA_903798395.1 Fraxinus floribunda | reverse complement strand
GTGAAACATGAAACTACAAAGGCAACTGTTATAAGAGCATAATCGGCTAAGCTTTAGAAGTTTTCTTATAAGTAAATTTTTGAAAAAGAAAAAATGTTATTTAAAAGCATATTTAGCTCGAACGATCGACATTATAAAGGGTCCCATGAAGAACATATTCCAAGTACTGAAGCAGTTTTTTTTTTTTTTTTTAAATGAAGAACAAATGTAAAAAAGGGAATTTCGACCAGTATAAAAAGCCACCGCACCAGTCATTTGGTGTATTACAAAGTTTTCCAACTCTAAATCACTTCCAAGTTAGCACGACCTTCAAGCATCAGGAAATACCAGGTTTGCGAAGAACGATGGGAGCTAATTTTTCAAATGACTATGACTTCGGTGGATCAGCAATGAACAAGGGCCTTGTTGTTCCATCCGATGGATCATCTGCAAACAATGGTCGGGTTATTGTATCCAAAGGATCTTCATCAAACCCTGGTCGGGTTATTTCTTTCCACTCCTCCTCGAAATGGAAGATCCATTTTGAAGCCTCTAAGCTGACTTCAAATCTGGTAACCTCATAAGCCTTTAGTCCAATATGGTATCACAGCAAATAAAAGACTGAAGTTCAAATCTTCCATTTACGAAAATTGTTCACGTGTAAACTAAATGAATGTGTCCGTTATTTAACAGCTTAAGCTTTAGATGAATAATATCTTGATTTCACGATTAGCTGATAATAATGTTTTTTTTTTCTGTGATATCAGATGGTCATCGACTTCACGGCTTCATGGTGTGGACCTTGCCGATACATGGAACCTGCTATGAATGAATTTGCTGCTGTGTATACAGATGTTGAGTTCATCAAGATCGATGTCGATGAGTTGATAGTAAGATATTTTTTATTTTTTCTTCGATATTCGAACATTTCCCATTTAATTTCAGTTAAATATTTATGATCAAAATGTATAAAATTGTAAACAGGATGTGGCTCAGGAATTTGAAGTTCATGTTTTGCCAACTTTCATGCTGATAAAGAAAGGAAAAGAAGTTGATAAGCTTGTTGGAGCCAACAAAGAAGAACTTAGGAAGAAGATTGAGAACCACAGGGCCTGATATGGCCCCACACCACACCACACCCCACCCCACCCCACCCTATCCCAAGTTCAAACCTTGAATATGGTTTTCCTTTCTACGATTCCCTTAGGATTGACGATTGGTCATCAATTCATGTATTAGGTTTGTTATTTGAAAATAAAGATGCATGAATATTCCAAATAATGTTCGAGAATGTAACGATTATTTCTGAACCTCACGACATTAAGCATTCTTTCAATAGAAACCGATTTTAAGAGTGAGTTATAGTCAAATGCTTGCAATATTAGTATAAGAGCAAAATTTCATTTCGTTAAGACCCTCGTTCAACTGGAAAATTTGTAAAGCTACTCAAGAGTCCGATATTGTTGGTTGAAGTCGACATTTATGGACAAATCAGCACGTTTAGTACATTCGCTTTACAAACAAATATTAAAAGCGAATTTGTAACGTAAACTTCATCGTCTTATAACGATGGGTTGTCCGAAAGTAGAAAAATTTATGAATTCAACAGTGGGAAAAACCTAAAGTACTGAATATTGAACGTATCAATAAAACATGGCACAAATGAGCCACATCATTTAAAAATTTAAATGTAAATCGTAATTTTTGTTTATCTATATGTTGAAGAGTGACCCAAATTCCATCTTGTTTTGATGGATTGATTGAAATATGAATAAAGGTGAATTTGTCCTGGCGTCCCTATTCGAGAAAATGAATGGATTAAATTCAGAGACGGAGCTCCTAAGAGCTAGACAAAGTGCTGCTCCACACTCGAGTGCCACGAGCTTGAGCACTCGAGTGCCGCGCACCGCTCGAGCGTTGGTACCACCCAACCCACGGCCTACTTCGCGTTTTGACGAATTTTGAAATGCTCTCTAAAACACTATAATTAGGATTTAACATGTACTCTATATATAGTTGGGTCTTTATTGTAATTTAAAATAAGTTACAAACACAAAATCTTGAATTCTCTTCCAATGCGGTGTTTTTCCACTTAAATCTTGATGTTCTTGATCGTTATCTTCATCTTATTATATTACCCTCGTTTATTGAATCTAATCCAAATTGGTACTATCACCTTGTTTCATGACAATCTGGAAAAGTAATCTTTGTCCCTTTTTTCAACCAGATTAATATATTTCTAAGATATCTTTCACAGGGTAATATTAGCAAATTGAAGTCTAAAACAGAGTGCACGCACACCATACTATCAATGTGCTTTTGCTCAAAAAGGCTAGAATTTCATTCACCAAAATATTCGCATGTCATGCAACTAAATAGTATATATTCCTCCTCTTCAATCGAATCTTAAATTCTTCATGTTTATTATATAGTCTTATCAAGTATATTTCCGAATGATAAATTTAGTACGAATTTAACATTGAACACACAAAAGTTGTTAGAAAATGCCTTGTTTACATTTTTATTGATTGTCAAACAACACTAAAAATTAACGGCTCCGAATTGACTACATTTTTGCCCATAGACTCTATCTAAAAACTTAAACGATTATAACCGTTAGAATCCTGACAAGAATTATGTATGCTTTGACACCACTTGTTATTAATAAAGTGTGAGATTATATGGCACAATATGAACTAGCAATCACAACGTAAGAAGAACATAATATGGCAGGGAAAGAATATTTTATTAATAACGGAGAGAAAATACAAAGAATATTGTGTATCTAATACAATTCTAACTCTCTCAAAGTCATATGATAGCCATACAATTCGTGGACTATATATAGGACCCAAAAGAGTATTTTATGGTTGGAAAGGGGATAAAAAACGAGCCAAAAATATGTAAAGAAATATTTCCCATATAACGCTCCTGCTTGAGCGGCAGCTTGGTGCTAGGTGGTGCTCGAGCGGTGGAGCGATGCTTTCAATGGCGCTCAAGACCTGAGTTTCGAGTTCAAAAATTTGTTTCTTGACTCCTAAGCGTCTTGTTTGGGCGCTTGGGCGCCTAGTTGCTGTTCCCAACTCCAATTATAAACTTTTCTCTCTTTAATACCGTTTTCAAATAAAACATGATTCAACATAGGAATTTGGGTCACATATTCAACAAATCTCCACCTTGACGCAAATTCCACTACAACGAACAAAGTTTAAAAATTCACCAATTGAAGACAAATTCAACTACAAGGAATAAATCAATTACTCTTCAACAAAATTCTTCAACCAAAAATTTCCCCTCTTTTACAAAGTCTAATTAGGACAAATTCAATCAACCGAAACCAAGCACTCGGGAGAATTATCGCATCTGAAACAGAATCAACACAACCAAATGCTCGCTCTTGTTGAAGGTTCTTTACTAGACTAAATACTTTCAATCACACTCAATGCTTATGCCACTAAATTAGCTTCCTCACACCTTTGTAGAAGCTTAATATTTCTCGTGTGTTTGTCTCTAGCAATAGAGTACAATGGCACCGTTGGTGATGGTGGCAAAGTGGCATTATTCAGAACTTCTAACTTGTATTCTTCAACATAGACCCCAAACAAAACTCCAACAGTATTGCTCAAAATTGAATATCCACCAAACTACTAAATTCTTGCTGATTGTTTTCCAATGGCTCTGTTGGACATTGCAAGACATATAACTAGGATCTTTTATGTCCCTACAGCATAGAGCACTTTTGTTAACTTTCAGGACTCCACCTTCATCAGTGTACTTGCATCCTTTTGAATCAAGAGTAATTAAGGAAATCAATTTTCTCTTCAAAATTGGGACATACCTCACTTCATCAAGTGTCCTAAATATCCCACCAAATATTTTGATTATAACTCTTCCAATACCAACTATCCAACAAGATATATTATTACCCGTCACCACAATGGAGACTTCTTCATATGTTGAAAACAGATTCCGATTGGGACACATGTGAAAATAATAAATTATATCAAGAATCCAATCATTATCAAGTTTGGAATCACTGTTAGAAATAATCAAAACATTTCCATTAGTGTAGTAATTTTCTGCAATATCGAATTTACCAGAAATTTCTGGTTACTTTTCCTTCTTAACTATAGCCAATTATTTATCTATTATGGAACTTGTAGCAATCATTCTTTTTGTGTACCTTTTTCTTGCAATAGGTACAAACTTTATTGCTGGATTTAGATTTCAAATTGCCCCTCTCATAATCACCGTAAACAACAAGACCTTCTCCATAAACCTCAAATCCAATGAGATATTTCATCTTCTCCTTTAAAAATAAAGCATCTTAAACTTTCTCAACGGTGAGAGTGTCACTACTATATAATAGCGTGTTTCTAAAAGACATGTATGAAGCGGACAACGAACATAACAAAATTAACTCTAAATTTTCTTCATCGTGCTTAACCTCTAGACTTTCCAAATCAGTGACGATTTCTTTAAAGACAACAAGGTGTTCTTCAAGCGATGTAACTTCTTATCATATGGTGAGAATATAAATACTACTTCAAATGCAATTTGTTGATTAAACTCTTAATCATGCACAATTGTTCCTACTTCAACCATAACGTAGTTGAGGGTCTCTCCTTCAAAACTTTTTGAAGAATGTGATTCGAAACATGAAGATGAATTTGAGAAATGACATTTTGATCGTTACGTTGTTCCTCACCCAACGATCAATTTGAGGGCATCTTGTTAAATCCCAACAAGGAGTCGTCCAAATCCATCTGAGCGAGCACTAGTCGCACCTTCACCAGTCATAACGAGAATCTTGTATTGTGGAATATCATACTTCAAGATTGCCATCCCAAAAAGAAATCAAAACTCGCGAAGAACAATGAGCTTGCCTCTGATACCGTTTTTTAGAATCTTGACAAAAATTATATATGCTTTGACACAACTTGTTAGGAATAGAAGGTGAGATTATATGACACAATATGAAGTAAGAATCAAAGCATAAGAAAAACAAAATAATATGTTAAGAGGAATAAAGATTTTATTAATGATGGAGAGAAAATACGAAGAATATTGTGTATCTAATACAATTCTAATTCACTTAAAGTCATATAAAAGTCATACAATTTGTGGACTATATATAGGACTCAAAAGAATATGTTATGGTTGAAAAGAGGATAAAAAAAAGCCAAAAAATAAGGAAAGAAATAATTCCTGAATTATGCTTCTGCTCGAGCGAAAGCCTAGCGCCAAAATAGTGTCACAAAGCGCTCCAATGAAAAGCGAGTGGCGGGCTGGTGCTTTCAATGGCGCACAGCGTCGAGTTTCGGGTCCAAAATTTGTTTCTTGACATCTAGGCGCCCAAGCGCACAGTTTCCTTTCCAAACTCCAATTATCAACTTTGATCCCTTTTCAACCAAAAGATGATCCAACATTGGAATTTGGGTCACATCTTCAACAATAACAAAGAGTTCAATTTTTTTTTCACCACATTCCATCAATTGAATAACAAATTCATTTCTCCAAGAACTCAGAATTTTTATTAAGGATTTTAAGTCTATATTTTTCAACAATTAGAAAATGATCAAATGTGTTTATTTAAATTGCCTCCAACTAGTGTCCCAAACATTCCCATCATTTGCAAGAACTCACCTACACTTCTCAACTCTCCATAAACCAATTCTCGAAATCCCAAGCATTCATTGACACCACTTCTCATTTAGCTAATTCTCATGTCCTAACGACGGATGTTTATTACACTAGAGTGCTCTATTGGATACGATGGCAAATAAATATCTCACACATATCTCTTCTTTAATCTTTTCTAATCCTATCTAATTCAACATACCAAACAATCTCGGGTTCTCAATTTTCCTGGGCATGATTAGTTTACTTTGAGAGGCAAGTGGATTTCAAAGGTGCCAAAGAATATGCTAGTAGTTGGTAAATTGCATTTTCAATATATTTATTTCTCATATTTTAATTACCCTTCTATCCCGCTTTCATTTTATGAGCAACACATGGAGAAATTGCATGTTGTATTCAACTCAAAAAATCTTATTTATCTTCATTGAAAATTCAATATGAATATCTGTTGGGTTAAAGGGTACAAAAAACTTTTAGTAAAAAGTTATTTCAGTGCCAGGAATTGAAAAAGACCGAGAAACAAAACAGATAGAAAAGAAGAATATAGAATGAAAGAAATTTAAGAAGTTAAGACCACTTATAAGTTCATTTTCACTTAATCAAGCTTCTATTTTTATTTAATTATTTGTAAATTGAGCGAAAATCTACTTAATCGGTTTAAATTATTTCAATACAGGAAAAATCCCAAGTTGGATACAATTGATGGGAAAAAGGCTATTTGAAACTTAATTGGAGTTGATTCAGATCAATTGAAGATTAATCGGATTGCAAGTCATTAGTTGAAGGTATTAATAGAATATTTGGTCAATTATTAATAATTTCGAAATGAAATGGATTTAATTAAAAATATTATAAGATGAAGGACAAAAGTTACATGAGAAAAGGAGTCCAGTTGAAAAATGGAATTATTTTCTTTTTCTTCTAAACTCTTTGTGGGAAAGCGGAATTTGGGTACAAGATCGTCATCTTTTTCGCCTTTTTCTTTAAATCCGATGATGTAATTTAATTCTTTCTTATTTTATTCTTCCCTCATGATGTGTAATTAAGTAATTAGTTAGAATGAATGAATGTAACCCAATTTTCAATCTTGTTTTTAATTAAGAAGTTTTAAATCTTCAATTGATGTTGTGAATTGTTTTTACTTCTATTTTAAGGCTTTGATCAATTAACTACCAATTTATTGATTTGTGAGCAATAATTACGTCGAGAGGAGAATTATTAATTTAGACAACATAGTATAAGTTGGTAATTAGTATAAATGCAACCGGTATCACATAGAAATATGGAATTAATTTAGTTAAATAAAATTAATTTGAACTCGAGAAAGATAAATTGAATATGTTAGAAAATTTCGACCGGCTAAATATAATTAAATGATATGAAAATTGGTGATTGAGATTAAAAGGATAGCTACAGTGAACTCATTAATCCAAACGCTTAGACCATCATATAAAAAGAAACATCTTATATACTTCTAATTTATTTAAAACAAAAAATCATAAAAAGAAAATAAGACTTTTTATTAGTACTCAATCAAATCGAAGTTAGGAATAATTGAACCATCGGTTAGATAGTAATCCTCGTGAGAACGATAATTCGAACTCTTAGATCCAATTTATTACTTGTTACGATCCATAACTTGTGGGATATAAAATCGACAACAAACACTACTGTAATATTTATAGAATGTATTTACCGTAATAATTATGTCCTAGGTTCAATAGTGTTTTTTAAAAGAAACGCCTTCAAAGCTTAGGCGGAATTTTATATTCCATTGTAGGCACCCTTAATTTGACAGCCAGTCCGCAGGTTAATTTCCTTCTCTATTATATCTTTGCAAAGTGTTGGAATGGTGTTGACCTTTTGAGCAGCTTTGAGCTCAAAATTAAGTGGAATCCATACTTGGAAATTAATTTAACGGACCAAG
This sequence comes from Fraxinus floribunda, assembly GCA_903798395.1. Classification (NCBI taxonomy): domain Eukaryota; kingdom Viridiplantae; phylum Streptophyta; class Magnoliopsida; order Lamiales; family Oleaceae; genus Fraxinus; species Fraxinus floribunda. The sequence continues at coordinate 3,960 of CAIGRS010189623.1, read as the reverse complement.
AGTATTCAGATATACTCTATGAGAAAAATAACACGATATATTTATTTGTCAAAATCATTAAGTATTGAATGTAATAATTGAATTAAAAGTCACCCACTTAAAATATGGAAAATAAGTTGGGGTTCGACCCAATTAATGGATTAATCACCCGAAAAAAATATTATAGACGGTTCAAATGATCACGAATAACTTTATAAATTGCATGCCTTTCTGGCAGATTATACACCCCATGAAATAGCTTTTACTTGACACATTTTGTATTTGATAACAGTTTTATCCCAAAAAGTCCGTTAAAATGGCGTAAAACAACTTATTTTCCTATGATATTTTTTTTAAAAAAAATAAAAGGTGCAAAAAAATATGTTTTTCTAGGGGCATATTTGGTGCTGCTTCTTTCCCTCATTTCAAATTATAGAAACAAGATATTTTGATATAAATCATCATCAAATGACGAAACATACTAATTAATGGAAGGTTGGAGATAAAAATTGAGCAAAAATTGAGAAGCTTAACTACAATAAAAATGTGATGTATCAAAAAAATTGTGGTGGCAATATAACTGCACTATAAAATATTTCTATACTACATTTTTGACCATGTGTAAATTTAATTAAATAGACTAACATAAAACTAAGCAAAACCAATCACTCTAAATTCATCCAATAATAATTATCCTCATTATATGCTTTTTGGACATTTATATTCTTTTAGACTTTAAATTTAACTAAAATCGTAAGAGTGCATTTGATTGTTAATATCTTTCATGAAAAATGTGTGTTTTTTTTACATAATTTTCTACTTTTGTGCTGTTTGATCGATAATTTTTCACACGAAAATATTTTTATACTTTTGGTCACGTGACCATATTTTCCTTGAAACAAGGAAAATATTTTCTTTAGGGAGAGATTGTTTTTATTTTCCATTTAATTCACTCTATCATCTATCCAAAAATAAAAAATAGACAAATATAATATTTTCTATGTTGGAATCTAAATCAATCAAATATATTTAATTAATAATTCTTATACAAATAAGTACTAAACAATTGAATTTCTTAGAATTTATTTTCTTTTCATGCAAACTTCATACTCTTAATCAAACGCACCCTAATATCTAACATCTTATTCATAAAATATATTCTTTTAGATCTTTTAAGCTTACTTTTATATTTATCCTCATTAATTGAGTCCTCCAAATATAGAATTAAATTTCTTTATCATGCCTAGTATTAGGTTTTAGATATTTTGTAATTAACAATTTTGTGAACAAAATGATTGAATTGTACTATATTTAAAAGGTCAAAGAGTAATGTGCAAATAATTAAAAATAGTGTTATTAGGTTTAGGGTTCGAGAATGACAAAATGAGAAAAAATGGAACGGATTTTCGTTAGATTGTCGTCAAGATTTGGCTCGAGCTACAAAAACACAAATATCGTTGCTAGACTGTCGCCCCTCCTTCACTCTAGCGACAGGCTGTCGCTCAACCGTCGTTGAGCCCTTGCTCGAGTGACGTGGTTATCCGGGAAAAAATTATTTCGTAATTTAAAGGCTTGTTACCCGGCCCATTCGTTTTCTAACTTACCTATATATACTAAAACACATCTGTACGAAAATTGACAAAGTTGAACATTGAGAGAAAAAGATCAGAGAGATTCCTTCATATTTTTATTCCTCAACCTTAGTCCAGTGTTGATTGTTTTGGTGAGAAAAACATTCTTCCAATAATCTAAATACCGAATTGCATTTCCTCTACATCTAGTCAGAGTTTTGAAGATCGATGGATGTTGACTGGAGTTCCAGTCTATGAAGAACAAGGCGTTCTTGGTTGATCCACGGGAGATAGACGATTTCACAAAACTGGGAGTGATGTATGGTAGCAGATTCCAAGGAGAACTTTAGCAACAACAACTAAGGATTGGTGCATGGGAGCACGAGATTCAGGGAGAGCTGTTAGGAGAGCAATCGGGAGATCAGATAGTACGGGTCATCTAGTCTGATAGACTATAAGTTATTAAAATCGTTTATATTGGATTGCTTAACAAAGTACCCGGAGTTTTTCCCAGTTGGATTTCTCTGAGATCATCCGTGTCTTATTTACTACTTTATTTATTGTTTTGATTGACAGCGGTATTTAAACATAGGATTAAATTGACATGATTGAATAATCATCTAGAGATAATTAATTAATATTTTAATTTTGCATATAATACCTATTCACCCCTCTCTAGGTATAGTTAGGGTCGAACTACGCGTTTTTTAATTCGTATCAGAGTCTTATATCGATTCCTGACCCTTATTATATTATTCTAGATGAGTCAGTTATTGTCCGTGCTTCCGTTTTTTGACGGAAGTAATTATGCTTACTGAAAAGTTAGAATGAAAGCTTTCCTTAAAGCGCTGAATGAACGTATTTGGATTAGCGTTCAAAATGGGTGGGCTCCACCTACAACAACTTTTTAGATGTCAACAACTGTTATAGGTGTAGTTACACCCACTGATATCTCACTGTGGTCCAAAACTAATTTAGACGAATATAATTGGAACAGTAAGAGCCTTCATGACATGTTCACGACTGTGTCTGCTGATGAGTTTAGGCGAGTGTCGATGTGTGTGAAACTGCTAAAGAAGTTCGGGATATATTAGAAACCACACACGAGGGTACCAAAACTATTAAAAATTCTAAATTGCATATGTTGACCAATAAGTTTGAAGAGAGTAGAATGAAGGACGATGAATCGTTCTATGAATTCTATGTGAAGCTGAATGATATAGTTAACTTTAGCTTTAACTTAGGCGAAAAGATCCTCAAGTCTAAAATTTTTAGAAAAGTCCTAAGATCACTGCCCAAGAGGTTTAGACCTAAGGTTACTGCGATAGAAGAGAGTAAGGACATAGATGCTGTTAAGATTGAAGAACTCTTAGGATCACTTCAAACTTATAAACTCACAGTCTCACAACCTAAAAAGGTTAAATCCATCGCCACGAACATTGTTAGAGAAGAGAAGAGCGAGTCCACTGATACTGAGACCCTTATGGACGATGAAATAGCTTATTTCGTTAAAAAATTTCAGAAAGTAATGAAGAATAGGAGAAAGCCTCAGGAGCGGAATAGTGAGGTCCTTAGTAAACTCTCGAGAGGTAGACATGAGAAAAATACTTCTAGGACTCCCGTTTAGAAATCTCAATCTCTCCAATGCTATGAGTGCAAGGGGTATGGTCACATTATGAGTGAATGTCCTAATTTGAAGAGGAGTTCAAGTAAATAACGTCGTAAGGATTTAACCGTGACTATGAGTGATGGGGAGTCAGACTCCAGTTCTCAGAATGAGCCATCTGGTGGTGAGGATGAACAAAAATTCATGGCCTTCACCTCGATTGCTACAATCGAATCTGACCATGAGATTGAGAAGGTTGAAAGAGAGGATGAGAATGAACAGTTTGAAGAAGAGTCTGATGATGAGATTGACATTCACAAGCCTTATCGTAAATTATTTGAGGAGAGTCTCAAAATTAAGAAGGTCAATAAAACCGTCTTGAAAAATGTGAACGAGCTTGAACTTGAACGTGAAAAACTGTTAAGTGACCTTCAGGACTCGACTAGAAAATTGAGTGAGTTTAAACTGGTTAATGAAAACTTTGAAATTAAAGTTAAATCATTAACTACTGATCTTGATAAATCTAATGCTCAACTCCAATCGTTTATGAGTGGCTCGCAGAAGCTGGACAATCTGCTTGGGATGAACAAGCCTGCTGGAAATAGGCATGATCTGGGTTATGTTGATAACCATGATGCTACTGCTAGCACATCCAGGACCACGTTCGTTCCTGCCACCAACAAACCTCGTGAGATTGCTTATCCTAAACCCAAAGGACAGCATGCCATAGGATCGAGACCTACCAGATAGTGTAGGGTCAATCGTCCTACATATCGACAACAACCATCGAGCAGATTTGAACCT
>CAIGRS010189612.1:0-10044 GCA_903798395.1 Fraxinus floribunda | reverse complement strand
AACACCAATTTCAACTATTAAACTCAAAATTGAAGATACCTGAGAAATGTTGAAGTTGGCTTCAGATGATGAAGACAAACAGTGCAATAGAAGATATAGCGTATTTGAGAAACCTGGTGAAGAATATAGAAGAAGAAGAAGGCGGTGGAGAGAAGAAGAAGAAGAAAAATGTGAGAGATGTGTGAAACATGCTACCTAACTGAACAATCAAAAAATAAGGGTAAAATGGGAAAAATGAAAATGCCTGATGATTGTAGCCTTGGGATATGGATGAATATTATGTTCTGGCCCATATATACACCGATAATGTGCATATTATATTAATCAAGAAATTTTGATTTTTATGTATGTATAGAATTGAATATTTTCTAATATTTTCGAATTAAATCAGTAATAAGTGAAATTGTATTTATAGTTTGTATAAAACCTAAATAAGTAGTATTTCTGGCAAAAATAATAATAAATGGAAAAAACAGGCGCGGGTGCGGAGACATGGAAGAAATTTATGTATATATGGAATGAAGCAAGAAACTAATATGTAAATAAGTAGAATTTGTGGCAGAAAAAATAAGAAATGAATAAAAAGGCGCGGGTGCCACATGGGAGAAATTTTAATTTTATGTACATATGGAATAAAGCAAGAAACTTTAAAAAAAAAGGCAAAAAAAAAAAAAAAATGTGCTCTGCATTGTGCGGAGCATGGTGCTTCGCACTGCAGAGCATATCAGTTTATTTATTTATTATTATTATTATTATTTATACGTTCTAACATTAATATATTTTAACATAATATAAAATTAGAAATGTAAAATTGAATATTTATGTTAGAAAATTTATTGTACAACTACAAATTATGGCTTGTAGACTCTTATACAAATTAGCTTCATAAGACACGAAAATCAGTTTTTTTTTTTTTTATTAAAGTGTGAAATTGAATATTTGTGTTACAGTTGACATAGGGAAGAAGATATTTTTCTCTAACACGATTGTAAAATATGAATTAGTCGACAAAAATGGCTGTTGTAGCAAAAAATTAGATCATGAACAATAAATAATGGGGCTAAAGTGGGGAAAATCGTTAATTTTGGGAGGGATAAAATTTGGAGGCAAAATGCTTCACAAATGAACAGTAATTTGTGGATTGACTCTTTTAATATGGGAGGGATAAAATTGGAAAGCAAAATGCTTCACAAATGAACAGTAATTTGTGGATTGGCTCTTTTAATATAGTAGGTATCAGGGATACCGTGTTAAATTGGTCTTGTTGATTTATTATAAGGAAAATGATTGTTCTATATAATCATTGACAAATTGTTTTATAAATTGATAAGGTGACGAGAAATTGAATTAAACTTGTTAAAATCCTTTCCCCACTTAAACGATCGTGCTTATGTAATGTGGGCTAATGCAAAAATGAAGTCGGTGGGTTTTTTTTTATTTAGTTTGTGAGATTTTGACTCGATCAAATCTCGTCACATTATTTATTTAATTTGTAAGTCGTGATGTACATATATCACAACCATTTTTATATTTGTTAACGAGAGTTAATTTACTTTCGTTAATTACCCTTGTTCCAGGTCTATTGAGGTGAGTACCGGCTGTAAACTTCAGGGCCTCGTGGGATTAGTCGAGGTGCGTGCAAGTTGGCCCAGACAACCATGGTTATAAAAAAAAAAAAAAAAAATTACAAGAAACCCGTTCACGTTAAACTGAGATATTTCTACTTATTCGTGTAGTTGTCTTGTGTTCTTATGCACCACTTTTTATTAAACTAATAATAGAGGGAGGAAAATTTGATAATTAGGGATATGTCACTATTACTTGATAAACGATGGTTTATATTTGATCTTTACATTTAATGACCAGAAAACACAATATTTGAACCAAAATATAAATCGAAAATGCTGATAACTATTTCATTAATTATTCTGCTATCTTTAATTAGAAATTCAATCATAAAATCTCGATTTAATTGTGTGTACTTTGTTAGATTCATTCAAAATCATCAATAAATTATCATATGAATCATACTTTATTCATCATTATATTACTTTTAATAATTCATTCACTTGAGAGATAGTACGCAGAATATTTCTCAAATTTATAATTTGAAATTTTGTACTTTTTATATGTTGCGATTTTCATTGCATGTTTATTTGCTCATTTTTCTCTTTCCGTTTTCCTAATTGGCGGACCCCACTTCTGAAAATGTTGCAGTATCACTACTATATTAAAAAAATCAGTTTTGAGGGTACCATAGATGCAATGGTACTCAATGAGAAATTACTCTTCATTATCCCGGTTTTTAACTCCTATAGTCCTCCATTTTTATTTATGCTTCTCCATCTTCCAATTTTATAATTCGTATGTATATCCATTTCTATTTTCTTTTTTCCCTTAGTATGCTTTAAAAAACGATGCGCCACGCAAAAGCACATGAGGTAAAACTAAGCAATTATGAAGTCTTCTGAAAGCAAAACACGAATTGAGTAGTTGAGCTTATTCATAGCCATGAAGTCTTATGTATATTTAATAACAAAAACTGTGGTAGCCATTTCAGGTCCATGCTAAGAAGGCCATTATCAAAATAGGAAGATATAACATTTTTTGTATCATTACATTGCTTGTTGATTGCAGAGCTTATTTGTTGTATATTTTGTTTTTGTAATTGAACCAATGTAATTTCCAATATTATATTTTGTTATGTGCTTGTAATTGAAACCTTATGTAATTTCGAACATCTAATATTTCATTGAAGCTCGTCTATTTCTGTTTCAATCAGTGAACGAAATCTTTGTTATTCTCCAGATTCCGTCCCATAGGTCATGTTGATTCAGGTTGCCATTTCAATTAGTGAAATTTTTGTAATTATACAGATTTCTATAATGAAGTGCAGATATTCGAGGAGTTTTGCTTATATGATTAAAAATTAGATTAAATATATAGTTTTTTTTTTACTTTCAACGCATGGCTCTGTCTGCGTGCAAACTTGTACAGACGAGAGATTTTGAGAAATGGAAGCGGAAAGAGATTATAAATAAAAATGGTCTGTTTTATTTTCACGTTTTAACTCATCAATTTGTCGTTAACAGATACTCATTTACTTCATTAAATGCTCATCTACTTCATGAGATTGTGTTGTTCATAATGGATGTGAAATTATTTTGGATGTTTAACAGGTGTTAAAATTAAATGCATCACACATATTATTGTTACAAATATAAAACCTTTTACCCTTACACTTTATTCACAAACATTTCATTTCCCTCAAAGGAGACTTACTTATGAAGAAGCTTCACCATCTTCACTGCGCACCAAATCTGTGAAAAAGGTAAGTGATATTTTCTTCGCATTGGAGAGATCTCTGCGCACGTGGAGACACAGTGTCTCCTCGAGGACACCATGTCTCCGCGATGCGTGGAGATACAACGTGTCTCCGCGTGTAAGGAGATACATCGTGTCGGAGACACGAAGTCCGTGTCTCCGCGCATTACAGAGACATGGCCTCCGTGTCTCCTCGTGAGACCAGATCTCGTGCGAAGACATGGTCTCGAGTCCAAGATGAACAGAAACACGATTTGGTCTTCGTGTAAGAAGGTACCAGACCAGATCTGGTTTCGCACGAAGGCACCAGGTCCATGCCTCAGATCTGGTCTCCGCACGGGAGGCACGGGCATGCGAAGACACGAAACACCGTGTCTTCGCACGCACCGTGCACAAATTTGTTCTTCACATGGGAGAGGCACATGCATGTGGAGACACTGATGTAAGTGCGGAGGCACAGAGATACAGATGTAAGCGCGGAGGCACGATGTTTCGTGTCTCAGAGCACACAGGAGGCCATGTATCTGTGTGCACGGAGACACGATGTCTCCGCTAAATACACCGTCAAATTCCTACCCCGGCTCAACTAAACACGCATGTTTCAAATTTTTCTATTAATTAATTTTTCAAATTCGAATTAATGTCTGTGTTTTTTTAATAATTTGTGTAGATGTCTAAATTGAAAAAAAATTTAAATTTTTTTATAAGAAGAAAACAATTAAGGAATTCTTTAAATTATTACTAATAAAATCATAATAATAAAAAAATTCAACAAAAAGAAATTATAAAAATTAAATAAAGAATATAAATATTATTTAGTTAAAATTGAAAAANTTACTTAAAAATAATTTTAAATGAAAAAAAGAATTTGGTAATTTGATTAAAAAAATATATAATTTGGTAATTTTCAATTTAAAATTCTTTATTTAATTTTAAATTTTAATAAGAAGAAAACAATTATGGAATTTTGTAAATTATTACTAAACAAATTATAATAAAAATAAAACAAAAGGAGATTATAAAAATTAAATAAAAAATATAAATATTATTTAATTAAAATTGAAAAATTAAAGATTTGCTTAAAAATAATATTCAATGAAAAATAATTTTAAATTTAAAAAAACAATTTGGTAATTTGGTTAAAATAATAATTAATTTGATAATTTTCAATTTAAAACTCTTTATTATATTTAAAAAAAGTAATAAAATTTCTTAATTTACAAATTTTAAAACATACCGAATGTTATCAGTCGGCTTTTGGTATGCTCTCGCCGAAAATCACCGTTATCGACGAGACTAATCTTTTTTCATTAACAAATTCAACACCTAAATCACTATTACACTCAATAATCTAGCTAAATAATGAAAAATAAATATTATAAACATCATAAAATCAATGAATAAACATTATAAAATCCGCAAATTTTTCAAACATCATAAATGGAAAATTAATTTCATAATCCACAAAAAACTAACTTTGTTGAAAATAATGTCGTTGGTGACTCAGTTGTGTGGTGGTCGGACTGTGAGGACGCCGACTTCGAATGGATCCCGACTTTTAGAGACGGTGTGAGTTTTTTTTTTTCCCTCTCAATTCTTGTTTTTCACGAGGGTAAGAATGTTTTTCCTATATAGCCGTTTTTCCATGTATTTCCTCCCGTTCGGCCAAACTCCCCCACATTAGGTTCCTAATCCGTTTCTGACCCATAACAAAATAAGAGAGCTTTCTTCACCTTTTCCTCTTCCAAAACGCCTTGAATTTCCCCATTTCTTCTCCTGCAAAACACAAATTAGGATTCCTCAATGGACATCGATCCCATTATTTTAAGTTGGATTCTCGAATTCGCTCTTAAACGACCTTTGGATGACAGTAGATTGTATTCTTTGCTTGAAACCTTCCCTATCCCGGAGGACAATTATTTTCTGAGAAAAATGCTTATATTGAAACAACTGGAGTTGGATATTACACGCGATTCTTCACCTTCGTTGACAACTCTTGAACACTTGGAATATCTCGAAGAACTAGAATACCAAAGAGGGATCGAAAAAGTTTCCGATGCCATGAAGAACGCGTATTGCCAAGTCGCAGTGGAGTACACAGTGAAGTATTCGAGAAATGAAGATGGAGATGTGGGGAAATTTTGTGACGCAGTGAAGAGTGTGTGGACGCATAGGGTAAGGAAAATGGAGAAGGAGGTGGAGAAGGGAGGGTTGGGTTCGGACGAATTGTTTGACTGGAGGCTTAAGATGGAGGCTGCAGCACAGGACCGTGGTGTTCGTGAGAGGGTGGTAAAGAAGAGTAAGGAAGTTAATGCAGTCGTGGCACTTAGGGCTTATTTGAAAGAAGAAAGGGAGGGACGGGGCCCTTCGTTTCTTGAATTGGTTGCTGATAGATTGAAGAATGATGAGACACTGAAGAAGTTGCTCGGATTGGGGAATGCCAATCGGATTGCGCCAAAAGAAACAGTTTTGCAGAGTGTTGATCCAGGTTCCGCTGTTACTAACGACAACAGAGGTAATCTTGTAGATGTTTTAGTTGATAAAAGTTGTAATAATGCTGTCAAGTAGTGGGAAAATACATGAGTATCTGAACTTTTCCCTTTAAATTGTGAAAATTCGTTATTTGTGCTTGCTAATAAATTTAACAAGAACAACAAGAACATTGAAAACCATCTTATAATTTTTGTCTGGTTCAACCATAAATATGGTCATGCTTATTAGGTCATACATTTCGTGCGTCTTTATTGTTCTTTTCTTTGATTGGGCTTATTTCAGTTTTATGAGTTAATCCTCATGTTTAGGTGGTTCCATGTTTTCTTGTAGCATTGCGAAAAGATGCAGCATTGAGTCGCAAACTTGTCGGTAAAAAACATGCCAGGGTTAGATCATCTGGGACTTTTAGAGGAGCTAAGATATCTGATTCTGACTGTTTAGAAGTATGCCCTGGTAGCAAATGCAATTTGCCTCCTACCCCAGAAGTTAATAGAATACAGGAAGCTCTTGAGTCAAGTCGCATAAATCTTCAAGCAAGCGTAAAGGACCCCCTTCCTAATGAACTAGCATTTGCTGAAGAAGTCGCCGACACGATGAGAGGAAGTACAGATCATGAGCCCATGCTAGAGGATCATGTCAAACACTATCCTTCTGCTATGAAAGTTGCTGGATTTGTTCAAGCTAATGGAGAAAATCCAAGTAATGGACCGAGACCAAGCTTAATGGAAAGGAATAGTACTGCCCGTACTCATGAGGTGACAAATCCACTGTTACCTATATCAGTAGTTATTACCTAAACATGAACAGGTGTTTAATTACTGTAGGAAACATGAATGGTCTTTGTTTCTTGTTTAACGTTGAGCTCCTATGAATGAGAACTCTAGGAGAGCCTTTATTCTATTTTAATTATGCTCCAAAAATATCTCTGTAGCACCCATATTATAATGCTATTACGTTTTTAGATATTGTATTGTGCAGAAAGGTCGTGTCCACCCTTAACTCATTTCTGCATGCAAGTTGAATGAGGTTATACAAAAATCGAACTGTAGAAGTACCATAATTAAATTTTTTTGCATGCCAGTGATGCAGTGTGATTTATGGAATTGTCTTTGCAGTGGGATGACTCAATTGAGAATTCATCAGAAGAATCACCAGATCAGGGGAGTAGAATAAAGTTGCCGAGCCCAAAGAGAAGACGTGTATCTCCTCTGACAAGTAATGGAAGAGAACAACCAAAGAAGAGGAGACGAGTTGGAAAATGGAGTGCGGATGAAGAAGATGCTCTGAGGACTGGTGTAGAGGAGTATGTAATTGTTTGTTCATGCACCTTATTACTGACTATTAATACATAAATTTTTGTTTTGTTTGACTGTTTTTCATTGGAGTTTCCCTTTTGGTTGAAGTGGTTCTTTTGCTGGATAAACATATTTTTGATATCAGTTTCTGTTCTTCAAGGATATATGTTTGTGCCAGCACCATCATTTTACTCAATATATGGACTCTATTTGCATGGTCACCCCTCACTGAGTTGCTAAGAAGCACGGACGGACACGGACACGCTAAACAACTCGGAGATGCCAATACTTGACCTTTTTTCAAAAAATAGTACACAGGCACATTGGGGATATTTTGATTTACATTCTTCGAACTTAATTCATTTATAACCTGTAGCTCCATTTTTACAATTTTATATTTTTCAACAAAATTACTACTTTTTTTTAGCTTTGTTATATTTGCAGGTGAAATCTTTTGAATTAGAGAAGTGGATATTTGTTATATCAAGATACCTTTGAATTAAACTATATTTTATTTCTACTAGAGACGAAAAATGCATATAGTAGATATATAACAAATTTGACATAAAGTTTGTAGAATTTTTCTCACATTATTATGAATTTTCCAAACAAATATTTTAGTAAGTAAAAATTTTCATAATTTCACTTTCAAAATTTTAAAAGTGGGACTTTCCTTGTCCTTGAAGTGTTGAGGACACGTGATAGAGTGCTAGATGAATGCCCGAAGCCTCGGAATGAAAAAAAACATAGGTCACAAGTTCCCGAGAGTTCGAAGAGTATTGGCGCCTGATATGTGTTGGAGTCTCCATGCATCATAGCTAAGATGCTCTTCCCCTTGTTCCACTTTTTCTCATTTCCTTCTCTTCCACTCTCTCTCTCTCTGTTTTATTTTATTATTGTTGTCTGTGTGGGAACCATTGTTCCTTTCTTTTTCTTTTTTCTTTTCCTTTTCCTGTTTTGACTTCTTTGCTGTTTTCTTGTTAATGATTGCATCTCCTAGTATATGGAGGTCAGGAAAATTGCATTAACTTAGTGTATTTTGTTCCCTTGAAGGTGTGGGGAAGGAAGTTTTTTTTGACTTCTCTGCCGTTTTCTTGTTAATGATTCCATCTCCTAGTATATGGAGGTCAGGAAAATTGCATTAACTTAGTGTATTTTGTTCCCTTGAAGCTGTGGAGAAGGAAGTTGGAAAGATATCCTAGAGAAGTACGGCCACAGATTTGCTGACAGAAGAACTCAAGTAAATAAGCCTTGTGTCTCACACTTCATGACTAGTTTCTTTTGCTTTCATTACCATAGGCAATAAATATGATTGTTTTCAGGTTGATTTGAAGGACAAGTGGAGAAACATGAAACGCACTTGAAAACTAGAAAATTTTCTCATGCGGAGGTATGATCTCTGTATATCCTTTTTATTTTGACATGGAGCAGCTGTTCTAATGGTTCCTGCAGGGACAGATCTAAATTATTACGTATTTTTTTCCGAGGATATGTTGATAGGAGTATCACTCTAGATGTAAATTAATGTTGTGAGGTGTAAATTGAACTCCGCTCATGATGCTTGCTGTGTCTTACTGATGTTACAGTCTTTATTGTGTTAGCACGGGCGTTGAAATTGAAAATTATAATATCGAGTATTAACAGTAAAGCCCTTGTTTATCCCATATTTTAATAAGATTTTGGAAATAACGTGTTTTGGAATAGTGATTTTTGGAAGAATGTGGTGTTAGAAAAGAGAAAAGTTTTTGGTTTACGTGTAATATTATTTTATTGGAGAATGTGTAGTTAAAAAGAAGAGTGAAAAATGTATTAAAATTTTAATGGGGGCCAAACAAGGGAAAAGTTTAATTATCTGTTAGCTACATTTTGCTATAATGTGTGGGAAAAATGGAAATTGACTACAGCTTTTGAGATATCAGATGGATAGCCAGATTAGGCATTATGATCGAGAGTCCGGCCTAGTCAACCCACCTAGTTGCCATTTTTCTTGAGACAGCACATTCTTTACGACTTGCTTTCGTGATGACGGGTTTTGATATATCGTCATTGACAAGACATGGAGGTTTTGTTGATGATAGTCTGCCTGGATGATGCGAAGCATTTTGTTATGAATTAATCTGCATATAGATTAGCAGCTGAGTGGGATGTATAATGTCACTAATTTGAAAATACACCAAGAAGAAGTTGTCACTTTTTTTTATTTATTTTATTTATTTTATTTTTTCCTTTTTAAATCTTGTAAAAATGTTATTTTTTTGAGTGCAAAAAATATAATTTGTCATTTTCATTACTTTTCTGAACACATTTACAATAGGTAGATTATTTATATTTATATTAAAAAAAGACTTGATGTATGACTTGTTAGAGAAGCTAACAATGAGTTTAAGTATTATTTAGGGTATGTTTGAGTCACATTATTTTGGAAGAATGTATTTTGGAATAGTAGATTGACGAAGAATGTATGTGTAACGACCCATCAAGGAATTGCTACAAGCCAAGCACGCTTAACTATGAAGTTTCTAACGATGGACTTTCGGAAAAGAATGTGCACCTTGTTGGTATAAGTAGTATTTATTAAATCTTTTTAAGCTTTTATGTTCTGGGTATTACAATCACCCATCGTTAGACTCGCCACGTCTTCGTTGCGCTTGATTTATCCGAGGATTCGTTGCCAGACGTTGGGGTTTTAGAGGTGGCTCCTATGGGTTCAAGAGGTGACTCCTGCCCTATGGCGTAGCACTATGTCTCGTATAGCACTTAGTTCACAATTTTCGACTGACAATCGGACTTTGATACCACGCTGTAACACTTCGAACTTAAATTTTGAGTGTCACGTACTAAACATAATAACTTCTGTCTTTGCTACATGTAAAAATTCTTAAATAAAATGTAATATACATTGAAAATTTATTTTCAATTTATAGTAAAATAT
>CAIGRS010189598.1:0-16199 GCA_903798395.1 Fraxinus floribunda | reverse complement strand
ACTTAAATATTTACATAAGGCATAGCGGTATATTCCTATTCCCTATCGAACCATATGATGATTTATACCGCATAGAACCTATTTCCCTTCTTTCGAATGCATGAAACATGCCACCAAACTCACACAATTACGTATATAATAATTATGGAGAACAGAAATTCATATGAATCATTCAAATATCCAAACGTGTTTTTGATGTCCAGAATTGTAAACACGAAAATTAAGAATCATATTACATAGTTCATTTAACCCCAATACATAATTAAACTAGCCGACATGGTAGAATGAAGAAAATTAGAATACCAATTCGATTCTTGAATATAATCTTCGCTTCGTAATGTTGCTCTCTTTGTTCTTACCTTGTTTCTTCTCTTAAAACCCTTATGAATCTCCTCCCCCGTGTTCTGGAAGGCTCTAGGGTTTTTATACGCATCCCAAGATTTGTTTCCATAGGAATTGGACTCAAAAAAGGAAACCAAAAATTTATACTATGCGACCGCATATTAGAACAAAAATGGCATCTTTATTTCCTAGAATGACCTATGCGATCGCATAGACTCTTGTGCTACGCGACCGCATAGTAATGACCAATTCCAAGTTCTTGCATTTTGGTCCTCAAACTTCGTTTCGCCAATCTCGACTTCTTTTTCCCCGTCTTCTTCTTCCAATATTTCATTCCAATGCTCAGTTGGTCCTTGTCATCTTCACATCACCAACTCATCTTCTGTGTCATCTTTCGACTATTTGCAACTCAGTCCGTAAACTTTGGTTTTCTTTCTTTTTAGTCATTTTCACTTTGTTTCTCATAATTTCCGTCACATTCATCACATTGTCCTGCAAAACACTTTACATAGAATTAAGCTATGTTTCAACATATTTATCAAACAATTGTCTATGTTCGTGGCACGAAATAAGTGTGTAAAACACACTTATTGACTCTCCCAAACTTAAACTATTGTTTGTTCTCAAACGAAACTGTAACTTAAATCTTTATAAAACATGGTTTGACAACCTGCCGTGTCTCAGTATTGGAACTTAGTAATAAGCAAAATGAACAACTACAACAGTACAAAATCAAATCAATCTCCACATGTTACATGCATACTTAACGTGTGTGTGAAAACTCATACCAACATATTAAGATCATGATTAGCTCAACACTTGACCCATAGTAGTCAAATATTTTCTTACTTCGCTCGAGAGATACACATCCCCAAATTTATGCTTTTCACTCGGGTATATCCCTAGTTGAACGTTTCAATTCTAGTCCTTACCCTACCTTAGGTTGGATAGGTCTTACTATTACAAGTTCTCATTTCAACAAGTCGAGATTCTCCTTTATTTTTGATCGCTTCAACCTTTAAGACTAAACTATGTTACTTGCCTCTAATTAAAGGTATAGTTCTATTGACCGAATGTCTGGGGCTTAATCAATGCAATTTTTTTATATCTTTTTTTATCATAACATCTTCTCATTTGCTTTCTATATAACGCATGTAACGAGCTTTAGGCCGACGACTCCCAAGTTAGATGACCATAGGGCACCAGGATTTCAACCACCCTCACAGGCTTAATCACTCAAGTTATATATGCTCGAAAAGATTTTTAATTTACTCAAAGATTAGTGTAATGGCCCCTTTTCTTTTAGACATCCAGTTTCTAAAACTAACCTCCAACTTAAAACTTTCAGCTCGCCCTCGTCTCATTGGTTTTAGACAGTCCACACAAGTTAGTATCGTGCATGAAATCCCTACTCATCTTAATGTTCCTCTGTAGCAACTCAACCATCTCCAAACCACCCTACAATTGGATTATGAATTCATACGATGAAGGTTATTTAGGTTTATATACTATGTTCAACTATTTTCTAAATAATGAACCAAATCGTCATCTCAATATGTCAAACATGAGTATTGTACATAGAAAATGCCAAGTTTTACACTAACAAGCTTTACTTAATCTAATAGCACATTATTTTCATTATTAACAATTCATACATATTCCAATATTTAACATCATAGCCAACAGAGCTATCAAACCCACATAAGCATACAAAACTCTAATCTAATATTAGAAAACAAACAAATAGAAACTGAAATTAACTAAATGAAAACTGCAAATTTTAATTTTTTTTTCACACAATCACGCAAATCCGCAGTAAAATATGACAAATGCCACCGCCCAAACTTATGTCGAACACTGTCCTCAATGTTATGATGAATATCACCGGGTAGTAGGAAAGACTGCATAACAATTCGGACAAATTATAATAAGATAAATATAAAGGGGCTCAGAATACTCCCCTGATCAGTACGGAGGTGGTACATAGAAATCAAAACCAGATGTACCATCGACCGATGGTGGTGGGAGTCATGCGAGAATCTGTCTCATTAATTCGAATTGATATACAAGCTCGGCCTGCATGCCTTGAATGTGAAGAGATTGATCCCAAACCTCAGTCTTGATGTTACCCAAGCGATCCCAAGTCTCATTAGCCCTTGGTTGAATCCCATCAACTTTTCCCATATAATGACTCAACTGGCCATTCAGGATCTCAACCTCTCGTCTCACAGCTAAAGACTCCCGAATGGCGGTAGAAGCGAAGTTCCTAGTGTTAGGCATGTCATTCCTCATCGTCTAGAGATCCGTGCCCATGGCATCCACATCCTGCTTAAGCCTCATGATATCTCTGCTAGAACCGATCATGGTAATGAATATCTATCTCAACAACTGTCTATCAACATCCAGAGATGTCGGTGGTGGTGATACCTCAGGTATCTTGACATCCTCAACTTCCTGATCATGTACAGTTTGTTGTTGCCTCAAGTGTACCCTCTCTTGCTTTTCTCTATATTTTGCCCTAACTCGATCCTGAGCCTCCAAGGTAGTCTATTTAATGAAGGGGCTAGGCTTCTTGGTAAGCTCCCCAGATGGGATAGTAACACCGGCTCTCTTACAAATGCCACTGATTAGACTCGAAAAAATCAGAGAATGGTTACGATCTCCTCAAACACCCTGAGAGTGAATCTGATCATAAATGAAGGTGGCTAAATCAATCTTTCGTCCTCTCACCAAGTGATATAGTAAACCGTCCGTTAGATCGATAAATGTGGTCATATGTGAGGTGGGCTCGATGTTGTGGCAAATAAACAACTAAAGAATGGCTATTGACGGTGTAAGCTCAATCTAATGCCGCGCAGAAGTTTTAATGGCCAAGTATCCTCACGTCCAAATAGATTCCCTCGATCGTGCTCTAATGGAAATCACCAGAAATAGGAGCAATGTTATCATAAGTCAACTGATAGTAGTCTGTATGACCTCGGGTGTAAACATAATCCACCTATCACACACCCATGTTTGATGTAGATGTTCGGACCAAGGGGTGTACATGTCCATGTCCATGTCGAAATTTGCATATAACTTGCAAACTAGTCCCTCGTACACCGGATGTGATCATTCTATGACTTTTTCCCAACCACAGTTATAAACCAAGGTAACTATTTCGAATTCGAGAAAATACTCCAGTTTAACTGGTCTCTCTGGAAGTAGTGCCCAATGGCTAATGATATCAGAGTAACGAGTGATGGCTTCTTGATTTAAAAACATCGTATGCTCCCTTCAGGTCCTTGAGTTCGTCCAGTGCCCGAAGTGGAGGCTACTTTATCCTTTCCTTTGGAGATGCGTTTAGGAGGCATTCTGCAACACAAGGAAATTGAAACATGTAAGTCATATATGATGCATAAATGAATGCTATAATACTTGAAGATAATATAGGAAGATGAGCACCAAATCCCTAAACTTATGTCAAAGCATTCATGCTACTTGTGTAATCAAAGATCAAAGATGTCATGTAACTGACCAAACAAAGTATAAAATGATGTAGTGATGCCATGCTCAACAATATATATAATGAAGAATGGGTACTATATAAAAAATTTTGAAAATGTAGTGGACAAACCCAATATCATTAAAAAAAAATGAAATTTTTGCATTTAAAACCATGTTCGACCAAGCAAGTTCGTCTTCAGACACCGTCGAGAAAAATGAAATTTTCAGAGCAATCTCCGGACATATAAAGAGTGTATATTAGTCTCACACATATTCAAATTTGAGGTCAAACGGACATCATTTTGGATTAGGAAACGAATGGATGAAGTGAGGGACGTGAAGTGCTGTATGCCAAGCCATGTCATGCCTGTGTATGGTCCTTTGTGGTTTAGTATTTCTAGTTACATTTGGCAAAGAACATCAACACAAAAAAACAATCCAAAATGTATATCAACAATGTCAAACTCTAAATGAACCCTAAGTCCACCCAAATTCCTCACATGCATTTATCGAACACATTGCAAACGCTACATTTTCCATGGAGATTGCAACACCTAAGTTATGAACCCAACCTTAATTTCTTTTTCAACACAACCCAAACATGAGGAACTCCATCAACTACCTAATGTCCCACTCCTCAATTAAACATTCAATTGTATTCTCAAAGCACCAAAATGAACTAATAAAATAATGGCGAAGAGGGGTGGATGACGTACCTTGATGGCCGGATGAAATATAATGGAAACAAGATGATTAGTGAGTGATGACTTGTATTTGTAGGTCGTGTGCATGAGTTTGTAGGTCGTGTACGTGAGTGTTGGAGTGACCGTGTGCGAGAAGTGAGGAGTGGTGTGCGCGTGTTTTAAAAAAATGGGGAGCTTAATTTTGTTCTATGCGACTGCATAAAACAAATCCATATGGTCACATAGAACAACTAGTCAGGACCAAATTTGGCCCTGATTTGTCGCATGCTACCGTATGCCTGGTAGTACTATGCGGTCGTATATACTACCAGGAAGACAGCTTTGCCTGTTGCAAAATTTTTATTTCACTTACGACCCTTCGAGACCTCCGAGGCCTCGATTTTCGTACGAACAAGTTCAAATAAATATAATGAGTAAGTGCAACGTTAAAAATTTTGAAAACATACTCAACTATTTGAAAACTCATTTTTGGTCAATTTTCACTAAAAACTCAGTTTTCAATCCACAATGCACCCCGGCTCTCCCACATCCCCACAATTTATCAAAATACATTTTAAACCACAGGGGGTGCGTGGGTGCCATGAATTTGGTTAAAAAACAGCTTTAAACTTGAAAACACACGTTGATCGCGGAAAGCTCAAATTTGATCGTTTTACCTCGAAATGTGTGACTTTCTTGAATCAACTAAACTTATGCACAACACATTTAAAACCAATTTGGACCATGCATAGACTCTTAGTGACCTCTAGGGACGATAAATGACCTAATATGACTAATTTTTTCTAAAATATTAAAAATTCATAATCTAATGCATAAAGAGAAATAAATAAAAGAGAAGAATATGTTGGGTTACCTCCCAACCAGCGCTGGTTTATAGTCTATAGCTTGACTATACTTCGGTTGATTCACTCTGGTGTGCTGAGATAGACGGTGGAGTTTTCTTTTGGAAAATCATCGCTCCAATAATGTTTCAATCGATGTCCATTCACCTTAAATGTTCCCTTGCTATCGTGAGTGACTTCAACTGCTCCATATGGAAACACGTTATTGACTGTGTATGGTCCGACCATCTTGACCTCAATTTCCTAGGAAATAGCTTGAGTCTCGAGTTGTATAACAGAACTTGTTGTCCCACCACAAACTTTTATCTATGAATATGCATGTCACTTTTTGGTGTGCTTCTTATAAAGTTTTGCATTCTCATATGCCTCCAGTCGAAATTCATCCATTTCATTCAATTGTAGCAATCTCTTTTTAATTGCCCAGTATGCTCGATGCTCCAACTCAACTGGCAAATGACATGATTTCCCAAAAATCTATAGAGACATGTCTATAGGTGTTTTGAACGTTGTCATGTAAGCCCATATTGCATCGTCAAGCTTCTTAGACCAATCTTTCCTAGAAGAGCTCATTGTTACCTCTTGACTGCTGGTTTAAGGATGATATGGAGTTGCTACATGATGTCGGACGCCATATTTAGCCAACAATGACTCAAATTGACGATTACAAAAGTGTTTGCTCACATCACTGATTATAGCCCGAGGAGTGCCATAATGGGTGAAAATATACTCTTTCAAAAACTCAATCACCGCCTTAGCATCGTTAGTTGGCAATGCTATTATTTCCACCCACTTAGAGACGTAGTCAACGAAAACTAGTATGTATTGACTCGAAAATAATGGTGGGAATGGTCCCATTAAGTCAATCCCCATACATCAAAAAGTTATACCTCAAGGATGTTGTTTAGGGGTATCTCATTCCTTCTCAAGATATTCCAGTGCGTTGACACCTATCACACATCTTTACAAATTCAAAAGTATCCTAGAACATTGAAGGCTAATAAAACCCAAATTGTAGAATTTCTGCTACTGTTTTGGATTCCCTAAAATGACCTGCGTATGCAGATGAGTGACATTGCTCCAATATTTTAGGGACTTTTTTCCTCTGGCACATATCGTCGAATAATCTGATCCGCTCCTTGTCTATACAGAATGGGATCGTCCCAAAAATAATATTTCAAGTCAGTGAAGAACTTATTCCTCTCATGACTTGAATAATCAGATGGTGTGATAGACTTGGCCAAGTAATTTACGATATCAGTATACCAAGGCACTCCATCCATGCTAAAAATCTGTTCATTTGGGAAAATCTCATTAATGTCGATTGAATCATTCTGCTCTCCTGGCTCAAGTAGAGATAAGTGGTCTGCTACCACATTTTTGCTACCCTTTGTGTCCCTTATCTCCATATCAAACTCTTGTAGTAGTAACACCCAACGAATAAGCCTTGGTTTGGCGTCCTTCTTCATCAACAAATACTTTAAGGGAGCATGATTAGTGTAGACTATGACCTTTGATCCCACAAGATATGACTGAAATTTGTCAAAGGTATAGACCACCACTAACAGCTCCTTCTCCGTAGTGGAATAATTTATTTGGGCTTCAGTCAATGTTTTACTTGCATAGTATATCATGTGAAATATCTTATTCTTCCGATGTCCTAATATTGTCCCCACCCCGTAATCACTAGCATCACACATTAATTCAAATGGCAAACTCCAATCCGGTGCGATGATCATTGGTGCTAAAGTAAGCTTCTCTTTTAACGTGTTGAAAGCCATAAGACACTCTTCAAAGGAGTGAAATGTGACATCCTTGGCTAGTAGGTTACACAGAAGCTTTGTGATATTCGAGAAATCCTTAATGAAGAGTCAATAAAACTCGGCACGCTTAAGAAAACTGTGAACGCCCTTAACTAATGTAGGCGACGATAATTTCTCAATAATCTGAGTTTTTGCTTTGTTCACCTCCATCCCGTTAGCTAAAATGTGATGCCCCAATACAATGCCCTCATGTATCATGAAGTGGCATTTTTCCCAATTCAACACCAAGTTGGTCTCCTTGCATCACTGTAATACCAAACTCAGATGCTCCAAACATTCATCAAACGATGATTCAAACACCAAGAAGTCATCCATGAAAATTTTTATGAATTTCTCCACCATTTCAGAGAAAATCGCCATCATACAACGTTGAAAGGTAGCAGGAGCATTACACAATTCGAATGGTATCCTACGGTAAGCAAATGTACCATAAGGGCAAGTAAAAGTGGTCTTCTCCTGATCATCGGGTGCTACTGGAATTTTATTATATCCAGAGTATCCGTTAAGGAAACGGTAGTGTGTGTACCCTACCAGCCTTCCCGACTTCTGATCGATAAATGGAAGGGAAAGTGATCCTTTCGAGTAGCAGTGTTGAGTTTACGATAATCAATACAAGCTCTCCATCCTGCAACACTCCTGGTGGGAATTAATTCGTTATTTTCATTCTGCACCATTTTTAGGCACAACTTGGACTGGACTGATCCATGCACTGTTTGATATCAGGTAAATGATGCTGGCATTTAGGAGTTTCAATACTTCAGCCCTAACCAGCTCCTTCGTGTTTGGGTTTAACCTTCTCTGACCTTCTATACAAGGTTTAAAATTATCTCCCATTAGAATCTTGTGCATGTATAGTGAATGACTGATCCCTTTGATATCCACAATAGACCATCCAGTTACTGTTTTATTTTCTCGGGAGTACCTATATTAGTCTTTCTTCCTCTACCTCACTAACTGAGCTTAAAATAATCACCGAAAGTGTAGAAGACTCACCCAAATAAGCATAACGAAGATGAGGTGGTAGTTTCTTAAGCTACAACTTTGGAGGCTGTTGAACAGATGGTAGTGGCCTTGTAGGACCATTTCTTAATTCTTTAAACCGACGTTTCCGTGTGTATGGTGAGTTAGTTTCCAAAAACCTCGCACATGTCTCAATCTCAAGAGAATTAGAGTGAGTAGATTGGGAATGAGCTAAACATGCTTCATACGTATTTGACGAGCTGTGTAGCAGAAATGTGTCTTAGACCACTTTTTCAATTGCATCAATCCGAAAACAGCTATCTGGCTCAGTAGGGAGTTTCATGGCCTTGAAGGCATTGAAAGCAACTTGTTCCTCACCGATCCTCAAAATAAACTGATCTTTCTGTACGTTGATGAGTGCTCTCCTAGTAGCTAAGAATGGTCTTCCCAGTGTAAGTGGTACCTTCTTGTCTTCCTCCATGTCTAGGATAAGGAAATCCACTGGGAAGATGAATTCTCCACCTTAATCAACATATCTTCTATAATCCCTTTTGGGTGGGTAAGAGATCGATCAGTCAGCTGAGTCACCATTGTTGCTTTAGCCTCTCCCAAATCGAGTTTCCTGAAAATAGAAAGTGATATCAAATTAATACTCGTACCTAATCACATAAAGCTTTATCAAAATGACAATTTTCAATAGTACAAGGTATAGTAAAACTCCCCAGGTCTTTAAGTTTTGGAGGTAGCTTTTTCTAGATTCTAGCACTGTATTCCTCAGTTAATATTGCTGTCGCATGCTTTTCTATCTTGCATTTGTTAGATAGAATGTCCTTCAAGAATTTGACGTGGCTAGGCATTTGAATAATGGCATCGGCGAACGGAATGTTGATGTGTAATTTCTTGAGGACCTTTAGGAATTTTTTGTATTGTTGATCAATCTTGTGCTTTTTCAATCTCTCGAAAAATGGAATATGAGGTTCGTAAGGATTGATAGGATGTTTTCCGTAACATTCGATGTTTCTGAACTCTCCTTATCATGTGCTTCAGGTGTATGTTCAATCTGTTCCACTTGCTCCTCATCCGAAGAAGGCATTTTTCCTTACTCGCAGCAGGCCTTTTGACATGAGTTTTTAGCAATTGTACCTCGCTTCTGGTAGTTATTGCTTTGGCGTGTTCCTTGGGGTTGATCTCTGTATTGTTGGGTAGCGAACCTGGGGCTCTGCCATTTATAAATAGTGCAATATGCCCTATTTGAGTCTCCAAGTTTTTAACAGCAGCGCTCTGATCTTAGAGATTTGTTTCAGTTTTTCTCATAAACTGATTGTTGGCTTCCATGTACTGATTTGTTTTCTCCATGAATTTACCGAACATCTTTTCCAACTGCGACTTCTTCTCTAACTGCTGAAACTGACCGTGTAGCCTATTCTGATTCTGACCACCCCAAAAGAAGTTAGGGTGCTTCCTCCACCCTGGGTTGTAGGTTTCTAAATATAGATTCATTTATTAACATTGTCCCCATTGTACGAAGTTCACTTGTTCCATACATTGAGCTAAAATTGGGCAATCCGTTGTGTTGTGACTTGCCCACACTCTTCACATCTTGACTTTTTTGTTTGTGCAACGTTAGCTGTCTGTGATATGCTCTCTGCCTTATGGAATAATGAGACTATTTTTACAGTCAAGGATGAGTAAGCATCCACCTCGTATACACCTCGTCGGTACCTTCCTTTGAACTACTCGTTCAGAAGCCCACATTGTTGACGTAGTCGCCACTGTTTCGAATAGTTTCAATGCGTCATCAATGGTTCTTGTTGATAATGAACCATTTGATGAAGAATCCACCATGCTTTTGAATGATGGAAGTAATCCCGCATAAAAATATTTGACCTAGAGTCCTTTGCTAATACTTTGATTAGGACACTTCCTTAGCATATTCTTAAACCGATGCCAAGTTTCATCAAAAGATTTTGATTCATTTTGGCAGAAGATAGTTATGTCATGCTTCAGTTTGGCAATAGGTTGAGAGTCCAACCACTCCAGTGCTTTATCACGTAGTGTGCATGGGAACAGTCTTAGTCGGATAGCATCATCTGAGATACCTTGATATCGGAAGTGTTGACACATCTCCATGAATGAGAGACATGTGTATGTGGGTATTTTTAGCTCTGCCATAAAACTGATATCCATTGTGAAATAGATGTATGACATTGGTCTTCAACTGAAGTTAGGCTACCCAAATGGAGGGTAGACAATGCTAGATTGACTTTGAATGATTTGCAGTGTCATGAAATCTCCAACCAGCATGTTTTCCCCTTCAACAATTTCCTCATCGTTGACTTGAACCACTTGTTCATTTTTCATGTTAGTCATTTGTTGTACTGTTCTTGCTTCTCTTTTTCTATGATGGAAGGTACGTTCGATTCTGGATCAACTAGAATCAAGTCACCGTCAAGCGACATTCGCATATAAGACCCGAAAAAGAATCAAAAGTAGCACTTAGATAAATTACTAAAAAAAAATAACTAACTAAAACAAAAATAATTAAGAATAAAACTAATGTTCGAATTAATGTCAAGATAAATAAAATTAAACTAAATTCAATCTCCGTCAACGGTGCCAAAAACTTGTTCACGAAAATATATTTCAAATTAAAGTCACTGCAAGTGTACAGTTCGTTAACAAATAATAAATTGAACTTTTTGAATCTGAGTATCATCCCACGAAAATTGATTAGTTCAATTCTTATTACATTAACTTTAATCGACACTAGAATTAAATAATGTTTTTTGTAATGAAATTATAACTAAAACAATGCTAAGTATGTGAGTAAGAATGATTTAACTAAATTAAATGCCAACAACATTAAATATAAGTTGGAGTTTTCGAATGTAGAATGAATGTACTAGGATCAAGAATCCCTATGTAATAATCTTTTTAAAACCTAGTTTTGCATCTTGACATACGATTGAAATGTTGAAGCAATACTCCTAGATTATTTACCATTCTCTCTCGAGTAAGGTAAAACATATTCCAAGATGCGACCCAACTATATTTTTATGACGGATGCGAACATACAAGAATACATGTATTTTTATGAGCACTTAAAGATTCACATAGAGTATAGCGGTATATTTTTATCCCCTATCGAACCCTATGATGATTCATACACGCCGAACCTATTTTCTTTCTTTTGAATGCATGAAATACGCCATCATACTCACACAATTATGTATAATAAGTATGGAGAAAATAAATTCACATAAATCATTCAAATATCCTAACATGTTTTTGATGTCAAGAATTGTGAAATTGAAAATTAAGAATCATACTACATAGTTAATCTAACCCTAGTACATAATTAAACTAGCCTAGCATGGTGAATGAAGAAAATCAGAAAAATAAATAAAGAACGACATCACCAATTCAATTCTTGAATTTAACATTTGCTTCGTAATGTTACTCTCTTTGTTATTGCCTTGTTTGTTCTCTTAAAACCCTTATGAATCTCCTCCCTCGTGTTCTGGACAGCACTAGGGTTTTTATACGCATCCCAAGATTTGTTTCCATGGGTATTTGACTCAAAAAAGGAAACTAGAAATTCACCAAAAATTTATACTATGTGACCACATAGTAGAACAAAAATGGCTTTTTTTTTCCTGGAATGACCTATGTGCGATCACATAGACTCTTGTGCTATGCGACCACATAGTAGTGACCAATTCCAAGTTCTTGCTTTTTGGTCCTTGAACTTCGTTTTGCCAATCTCGACCTCTTTTCCCCCCATCTTCTTCTTCTAATATTTCATTCCAATGCTCATTTGGTCCTCGACATCTTCAAATCACCAACTCTTCTTCTGTGTCATCTTTCGACTGTATGCAACTCAGTCCCTGAACTTTGATTTTCTTTCGTTTTATTCATTTTTCACTTTGTTTCTCATAATTTCCGCCACATTCATCACATTGTCCTACAAAATACAAATTATATAGAATTAAGCTATATTTCAACATATTTATCAACAATTATTTGTGTTCGTGGCATGAAATAAGTGTATAAAACGCACTTATCAAAAGGCCTTCGGCAAGGTGACCCTCTTTCACCCTTCTTGTTCGTTTTATGTATTGAATATTTTTCAAAGATGATTAAGGCAGCCTCCAATGATAGTGAATTCAATTTTCACCCTAAATGTGGTCCCTAAAAGACTACACACTTGTCATGATTTGATGCTCTTTGCGAGGGAAGATGTTATGTCGGTGCAAATCTTAATGGATTGTTTAGATAACTTCAGGAATACATCAAGGTTAAGGATGAATACTTTAAAATCTAACTTGTTTACAGTCAATATTCATGGGCGAGAACTTGATCAAATCCAAGAAGTCACCAAGATTTTGAAGGGTACTATGCCATTCCGATATTTGGGCATTCCACTAGCATCCGAGAAGCTTAAGGTCAGCTATTTTGCCCCATTTCTTGACAAAATTGCAGCTTATATTGGTGCTTGAAATTGCTCCTCTTTGTCTTATGCGGGCAGGGTGGTGCTTGAAGGAGTTGAGTGCTTTTGGCTTTCAATTTCTCCTATCCCGGCTACTATTATTTCTTGAGTCATTAGTCTTTGCCGTAACTTCCTTTGAGGTGCTAAGAAAGTTTTGGTTCCATGGAAGGATGTGTGCTTACCGAAAAAAGAAGCTGTGCTTGGATTTAGAGACATGAAAGGGTGGAATTCAGCATTACTCGATTAATCTCTTTGAAATATTCATCAAAAAAAGGATACACTATGGATATGATGGTTAAATCAATTTAGTTAAAGAGGGAAAGTATTTGGGATGCTTTTTCGAGGAAAGATTACTTGTCATTTTTCAAGAAATTGCTGGAAATCAAGGATGATGTAAGTGAAAGGCAGGCTGCAGCCTTGCAACCTTGACGAACTGATCAGGTAGCTTTGGCAAGGCTGATTGCCATGGACAGCTTCATGGCATGGACGAAAGGACAGAATTTTTGTACTGCCAAAGCTTATGAGTTTTTTAGGCCAAAGGGGATTACAAAGATCTGGGCACTGAACATTTAGAAATCTTGCATCACACCGAAACACTCTTTTATGCTGTGGTTGGGGGTCCAATCCAAACTACCAAAGACAAGCTACTATACTTGAATATTGATCGTAATTGTGCTTTTTGTGCTATACATGAAGAAACGTGCCAACATTTATTTTTTGAATGCTCTATATCCTCACTTGTTTGGAACAATATTAGGGATTGGTTGGGTATTAGAAGAGTCATAACTATCATCCTAGTGCATTAAAGTGGATCAAGAATGAGGCTAGAGGGACTTCTTGGCAAAGCAAAGTCAAGAGGATTGCATTAGAAAGTACAGTCTACTACATTTGGATGACAATAAATAGGAAGATTTTTGAGGGGGTTGAGGCCCCATGTTGGTAGCATTGTCACACGAATCAAAGCAGCCATATGCAAAGTAATGTTATCTTTGTATTCGAATATTTTGATTCATTTTGAGTCGTTAGTGATGGGTCATTAATGCATATTGTTTGTACATCTTCTTTCTTTTGTTTGCCCAAGTATGCACGGAGTAGTTGTATGTCCCATATGATTGATGTTTTGCCCGGGGATGCTCGGTGTACTTGTACATGGTTTTGATCAATATATTTCACATTTACCGATAAAAAAACAAGCAGATCAATTGAAAAAATAAAAATCAAATAAAAGCAAGAAATAATTAAAATCAATATTAAATAAAAATAGTTCCCGGCAACACCGATGTACGGTAATATTTGTTGTCGACTTTTATATCCCGCAAGTGTACAAATCTTAACAAGTAATATAGTGGACCAATGAGTCCGGATATCATTCCCATGAGGACTACTATCTAACAATTGGTTTAATTATTCCTAACTTTAATTTGATCAAAAACAAATATAATTTTGTGATTGATGTCTAAATTACTCAAACTAAACTAAATTAATCTAACGTACACAATTTATCAAATTTGAATTTTAAAAGTACGAATGTGAATGTTAGGACTTACAAGTTTACCCATGGATCCCCTTTAATTCGTCAATCAAGATTCATTACTATTGTAGTATTCGGTCGAATTCTTGTAAAATAGTCAATTTATCCCTCTCGAATTCTCATTGAGTCTATTTAATTCATTCAATTACATATCTCTATGTGAATCAATCTTAGTTAAATGAAATATTTATTCTACGAATTCATCTAATGACTGCAATAATTAGTGTAGGTATCTCCACACGTTATACTAAATTATCGAATTTTATTGTGTAGTCTAAATCTAAAACTCATCTCTCGATTTGTAATAGATTCACAAAATCATTGAATAATTAGCCAAATAATTCAAAGCATTAAATTCATGAATAAAATCAACACATATACATTTAAAGAACTAGAATCTTGAATAAAAGAGATAAAGGGTCACACATAGATTACATTATTCGTCATAACTATGAATTTAGGTACTCATAATAATGAACGAAAAATAAAGAGTATAGAGCTCATAACCAAGTATTGAAATCTTGATCATGGAAAGAGTTGGATCTTGTACCAAGAATCTTCTTCAACTTCAAAAGTCTTCAAACCTTAGCTTTTTCTCTTTGATCTTAATGATTATGTATTTTTCTCTCTCCGCAAATTTTGTGGAATTAGAGTTGTATTTGTCTTATTTGAGTCTTGGACGAGTTTTAGTTGAATTAGATTTTTAAAAAGATGAATTTCACTTTAAAACCCTATTTTTGGTGGCGGGTTGCCACGTAGTGGCGCCATGGCACTACGAATCTGGTCTTATTCCTGAGAGTGGGTGCCTAAGTCGCGATGTTGTTCCCACTATGAGCCTTCTCCAGTGTTTTTGTCGTATCTTTCTTTTCCAATATCCGATTAAAGTGATTCAAAGTATTTTGAAACGATAATTAAAAGGGCTATAACTTTACTTGCAATAGGTTGTTTCCAATTCGAATGTTTACTAGGTTAAAAATGGGTTTCAATCTTGAGCTAAAATCTGAAACATAGTTATGCCATTGAAAATTGATTTGTGTCCATATTTCACTCCTTTTTTTACTTCTAATTGCATACAATTGACCCATAGCATTCTCAAATCTTCATCATGAGCTTCGAGATCTTCTTGAGTATTTATACTTAGTCTCCAAACTTTGAATCTTGCCCCTTTTATTGCAAATTTTCACTTCTTTCTTTAAAGACCACTTCCTTTTATTGAGTTTCGTCTAATAAACGAAATATAGAATAAATTGGACTATAATTTTTCAAAAGAACTATTAAATATCTATATTTTTAAGTTTAAATAACTTATCAGTTGCTCACTAAATTTTGAAAAAGGTCTTATATTGCTCACTAAACTTTAAGATAATCGAATTTTGTCCACTAATTGAAAAACATCTTATATTGCTCACAATAAATTTGGATTTAATTGAAATGCTCCATTAATTTTTGGATTAAAATTTGAATTTAATTTAATTCCAACAACAGATTTAGTCATTGTCTAGTACCGATTAAAATTCAAATTTTAATCTAAATCAAATTCAACAATCTGTTTTAATCATATATTTATGGGTTCCACAACTTTTCAATGCATATTTGTGTCCATATTTTAGGGGTGGCAAAAAGGCTCGTGGGCTAGGACGGCTCGAGCTCGGCTCGGAAAAAGTCCGAGTCAAGTCGGGCTCGGGCTGAGCCCATGGCACGGGCCGAAAAGGCCCGTACCTGGCTCGTGTATTTAAAAAAAAATTTAAAAATTAAAAAATTTGAACTGCCTGCCTACAGGCATAACTGTAGCAGGCAAATT
The DNA here is from genome assembly GCA_903798395.1 of Fraxinus floribunda. NCBI lineage: Eukaryota > Viridiplantae > Streptophyta > Magnoliopsida > Lamiales > Oleaceae > Fraxinus > Fraxinus floribunda. The sequence continues at coordinate 224 of CAIGRS010189598.1, read as the reverse complement.
TCAGATCTGCCTGTTTATTTAACGTTGCGTGCACGTAACTAAAAAAATGCAGAGTTCAAAAAAATTTGAACTTTAAATTAAATATAGTTAAAACAGATATATTTTTGTCCATAAATACGGGAAAAATTTTACAATTTCATAACACAACTCTAATTCTTTACGCAATATTCAGTATTCTACTCTCCAATTGCTTAACTTGTATTTTCAATTTACACATTTGGCTA
>CAIGRS010189560.1:0-10450 GCA_903798395.1 Fraxinus floribunda | reverse complement strand
GTTTGGCCAAGTCTAAGCTAGGGGGAACAGAGGTAAATCGAGTTAGTCACTATGCAACAACCTTCAAGAGAGAATGATACAAGTCTGTACAACCAAGACTCAGAATAGAACGACTTCTAATGATCATCGATCCACAAACGGATATATATTTTGGTTCCCATATCAGATGGATTAACCAGTATCAATATGCAATAAAACTTTCAACTCTCTCAAAATTTTCTTTAACCAAATACATTCTTTTACAAATTCAGCTATTGCCACATATTCAGTATCTATACTGGATAATGTGATAATAGGTTGAAGTTGTGACTTTCAAGTGATACAATTATCACTAAGTGCAATGAAATATGCAGTAGTAGACTTTCTTTGATCTTATCCTCAGCAAAATCAAAGTCTACATACCCTTTTAATGTTAATGGATCAGATCCATTCTTAAACACCAATCCAACTCTAAGTGTTTCCAGCTATATATCTCAATAACCATTTTAACCCAGCCCAATGAGGTTTCTCCGGATTAGACATAAATCTACATAGAAAACTGATAGAATATGCCAAATCCAGCCTAGTTGTAACCATAGAAAAATGACAGTATCTATGGCATTAGCATATGGAATGTTCTTCATATCTTTAATTTTAGATTTAGTTTTTGGACATTGGGCTAAAGAGAGGTTCATGTGGGATGCAAGAGGAACATTAACCGATTTAGCTTCTTTCATGCCAAATTTGGTTATACCTTTACTTAAGTATGTTTCTAGAGATATAGTCAATATATTTTCCTTCCTGTTCCTGTTAATAACCATCCCCAAAATTTTCTTGGCATTCCCTAAGTCTTTCATATCAAATTCAGATTTTAGGAGATTCTTAAGCCTTAATATCTCAGCTTTACTAGAGTTAGCTAGCAACATATCATCTACATATAGAAGTAGATACACCTCACTGCCAGCTTTAGTATTGTTATAATGCAAGCAATGATCACATTCACTTATCCTAAAACCAATCTTCAGTACATATGTGTCAAACCTTATGCACCTATCTAGGACTTTGTTTCCATACAGAGATTTTTGCAACTTGCACACAAAGTTAGATTTTCCTTTTTCCTCAAAGCCTTGTGGTTGACTCATATAAATATCCTCTTCTAGCTCCCAATGTAAGAAATCAGTCTTGACATCTAATTGTTCAAGTTTCCAATTGAATTGAACAACTAGTGGAAGAATCAATCTTATTGTTTTGTACTTGATTACAGTAGAGAATATTTTATTATAATCAACACATTTCCTTTAAGTAAAACCCTTGGCCACAAGTCTCGCCTTATATCTCAAAGGGTCATTAGAATTAATCCCTTCATTGACTTTGAAGATCCAATTACGTTGAACAACTCTCTGAGTTTCAGGTTCTTTTACCAGTTTTCATGTTTTATTGTCAAGTAAGGATTTCATTTCCTCCTTCATAGCCTCTTTCCATTTCTCGAAATTAGAACTATTCATAACTTCTTCATAAGATGACAGTTCTAAATGTTCTTGAGATTCACCAGAGATAAGAGAAAAGTCAATCAAATTATTTATTTCAGATCTAGGATTTGGTATGACTTGTCTCCTTTTCCTATCTCTGACCAATTGATAATCTTGAATTAGTCTCATTTGTGGGGGTATTAGTGTTCTCAATTTCAATTTCAACCTCAGCTTGAGCTACATCTACTTCACATCCATCTGTGTTAACAATATTTTCATCAGATTGATCAACATCAGTTTCAATATTTTCAGGTTGAGTGTGACCGAGTCTAGCTAACTTCACCTCAAACTGTGAAGTATTATCTTTGATTTGCTCTTTAGAATTATCAATTCTATTTTTCAAAACATGGAATTTCGAATTCATTAAATACCACATTTCTGCTATTAATGATCTTAATGCCTTGCACACCTAACACCAATAACATATACCCTTTAACCCCTTTAGGGTACCCAAGCATAACACATTTAGTGGCTCTAGGATTTAACTTTCCCTCAGTCTAATGTGTATATGCCACACATCTAAACACCCTAATGTGAGAAAGGTTTGGGGGCTTCCTAGTCTAAAGTTCCCGTAGAGTCTTAAACTCAATAGAACTGTATGGAGATCTATTTATAAGGTAAGCAGCACAGACTCAGCCAAAAAACCTTTAGCTAATCTAGAACTGATCTATTCATTAGAGTTCTATTCATTCTTTCAGCGACCTTGTTCTATTGAGGTGTGTGTTTAACAATATNAACCTTTAGCTAATCTAGAACTGATCTATTCATTAGAGTTCTATTCATTCTTTCAGCGACCTTGTTCTATTGAGGTGTGTGTTTAACAATATTGTGTCTTATAATCCTCTTTTGTTTACAAAAATTATCAAACTCGACATTGTAAAATTCCAAACCATTATTAGTTTTAAGAGTCTTTTAAGTTCTTATCAAGTTGGGTTTCTATCATCTTCAGCCAAGTTCTAAATTTTTGAAAATGTCTTAGATTTATTTTTCAATGGATAAGTCTATACCTTTCTTGAGTAGTCATCAACTATAGAAAGGAAGTACTTATTGCCTCCAAAGGTAGGGTGACTTTCTAGTCCCCATAAATCTGAGTGGACATAATCTAGGGGCCTAGATGCGGTATGTAACGCAGTCTCAAAGCTTACCCTATGTGATTTTCACAACATATATGTTTCACAAAATTCAAGGGGTTCAATCATATCTTTCCCAAGTAGTTTTTTGTTTACAAGTATTTCCTATATGTCCCATTCTGTTATGTCATAATTCAGATTTGTTTTCAATTATGGTCAAAGATTTTGTATCTTGAGGAGTAACTGTCTCTCCGATAAGATAGTACAATCCATTTCTTTTAGGTCGCTTAAGAATTACCTAAGATCCCTTTATCACTTTCAAAGTGTTATTAGCTAACTTGAAAGAATATACCTCATCTTCAAGAATTCACAATGAAATGAGATTTCTTTTCAGATTTGGGGGCATATCTAACATTCTTCAATTGCCTGACAATAACATCGTGCATCCTAATGGTAATGCCACCAATACCAAGAACACTCTGAGAGTTATTATCACCCATATACACTTTCCTGGGTTCAACTTCTTTGTAATTATTAAACCATGACCTATTAGGACACATATGAAATGTACACCCTGAATCCACGATCCAGTCCTTGTCAACTTCTTTATTTGAAACAGTCATTACAAGTAGGTTATCTAATTCAGAACTTACGGCTGAATTATTCTATTCATTATTATTGTGATCCTTATGTTTCTTCTTCCATTCAAAGCAATCTCTCTTAAAGTGAACTAATTTTCCACAATGGTAACACTTCTTTCTGCTTTTATCTCTTGATTTAGATCTAGTTTTAGATTTGGATTTGAATCTTCTATTGAAGTTATTTTCCTTCTTCTCAGTCCCCCCTCTCACAAACATGATCTCCTCTCTTGTACTTATTTTAGATTCTTTCTTGATCTCTAATTTTCGAGATCTTAAATCATTAGTGACAATGGTTTGTGTTAGAGCATCTCTAGAGTATTTTATCGCATTCTTTATATCCTTAAATGAATCAGGTAATGAATTAAAGAGAATCATGACAAGGTCTTTATCATTAAATTTCTTTCCATTAGGAGCAAGACTCTTAATAAGGATACAAAAATCACTCAAATTTGCTTCCAAATTCTTTCCACTATTCTTCTTAAAGCTAAATAGTTTCTCTAAGATGCAGATCTTATTAGACAATGTCTTAATTAGAAACATAGAATCTAATGCAGTCCACAAGTTCCTATGGATAGTAAGATCTTCAACTTGTCTTACTATATCATCACATAGTACAATATAATAGAGTTTTATGCTATTTCTTTCATATCTAGAATTTCATCAGATAGCTTTCAATTCACCAGAAAAGGTTGCAGGTTCATTAAGGGCTTTAGAAACCCTTTATTGGACCAATATAACCCTCATTTTCTGCTTCCAAATCGAGTAATCCCCATTTCCATCGAATTGTGATAATTAGACCTTCGAACCCATCACAGATTCTGCAAAAGGGTGGTTATTACTCATGGACATAAGTGATTTTCAATCTGAAGATCACTTAAGTTGCAGAAAAAGTTCTGAAAAAAGTTTTTCGTGCAAATTATGACAAGTAAGCTGAACTCAGAATGAAAAAAAAACACAGTCAAAATGTGCACAGGCTAAAGCAGTAACAAACAATCAATGACTGAGATATAACAGTTGGTACCAAACATTTAGATTGAAGAAAATCGAAGATAAACCTAAACATGCTCCTATTACAGTTAGCCAATTTATTCAGGTTCTTGAATAAACTAAAAACACAGTATGTAAATAGATTTACAAATTCAGATTAAACATGCAAATCAATTATTAAACAGGAGGTAATAGGAACAATCTCACAAAGAATACTGTGTATAACATTATTTAAATTCCCACTTTCGTTTAGGAATTAGAATTCAATTTCAATGCCAATTTCAAAATTGAATTCAGCACCCCCAAGTTTCTAAGAAATTCAGTTTAGTATTATTCTAGTGAAGTGCACATGTAATAAACGAATTAATATGAAAAGAAACTGAAAACGAATCAAAAGACCTTACCCATAGCCTTAGTAGGCTTTGATACCAATTTATTGGGATCATTACACCCAAATATCGCACAAACCATATACTAAACATAATATAAAAGGAGTATAAATGAAAATTAACCCCAAGAAAATGTTCACCCAGTTCGACCAAGCCTAATCTGGGGGGCTCAGAGGTAAATCGAGTCCGTCGCTATGTAAGAACCTTCAAGAGAGAATGATACAAGTCTATACAACCAAGACTCAGAATAGAACCGCTTCTAAATGATCATCGATCCACAAACGAATCTCCCAAATCACCTATTCAACACAAGAATCAGAACCTCACAGCCTTACTTAGTGTAGATTTACCGGTTTCATTTGAAGTCCAAATGGAACCTCTAAATGAAACCTAAAACTCTGAACACTATACCAATATTACACAAGATTACATGCTTAGTAAAGGGAAACAAACGTAGAACCACGATCTAAACTGCTCAAGAAACAAAAGTAAAACCCTCGAAGAAACATTGTAAAAACGCCTCAGACAGAGATAATGAAAACTTGTAAACCAGAGGTCAAAGTAAAAGTGGCGGTACAGTAGCCAAAAGGAGGATTTATACTCCAATCCTCAGCCTTAGATCAAATCCAATGGTCCAAGTAAGTCTCAACAAAAACACATCCGGGTGAAATCAAATAGGCTAATAAAAACATGCCAATTGGACTAGCCAAGCAAAAACGCACTTTCACTTATGAAAACGGGTTTTAAGAACCACAATCCACAGTCCCAGTTTGGTTTTTCTTTTAGTAAATTTTGATAAAAAAAAATGATGAAATGTGTAATTGAAAAGTTGATGAAAGTTGTTGATCGATTAAATATGTGGTTAAAACTAATTGTTGACTTAAATTTAAATTTTAATCAACTTTTTTAACTAAACCAAACGCGAAGTCAATATTCACCTTTAGTTTAGCTGACTAAAAAACTAATATATTGTTCATTCTAATTACTGGAATGCAGGGTTTCTCAAATCGACCTCATATTTGATTAATTAAAGACGAAAGTAAAAGGAAAATACTTTGCTAGTTATTGTGTTGTATATTCTTTTGAGCACGTTTGGGAGGGATTCTCAACCAATTTTTAGAGGCTTTTTTTTCCTGTTATACAGTAAAAACCAACCGCTATTATTGACTAAGAAATACAGAACTGCATATATACTATTTTGACATATAATACGTTAATTTTAAAAGAAGGACATTTATGAAAATTCAACTAAATTTGAGTTAGATTTTTATGTCTGGAAGGGGCCAACCTTCATACAATCCAATTTTTCTTTAAAAATTGGTTAGAATTTCTTTCAAACAAGGGCTATATCTTGTGATTTTGTTAATATTTGATAGAATGAATTTTATTTTATTAATTGAAAAAAGATGGAAGATTTTGTTAATGAGAAATGTTCAATACAATGTACTTGTTACACCCCTGACATAGCTAAAGCTCTAGGCAAGTGCATGGCAGCGGACGTCACGTGAGCCTTCTAGCGCAAGGAATATGAGGGCCTACATGTTCGCCATCACGTCAAGTCCTACATTAGAGCCCCGTTCAGTAGAGATTAAAATTCAATTAAAATTGAAAATATAGTCGTTATTAGGTCTCACTCGCCTAATAAAAGTCAACAATAACGGCTAGTTTTTCAATTTTAATCTCTACAGAATGGGTCTTAGATCTTTTCTTAATTTCCAGGGTGTTGGTACTAGATATAAATGAGAAATTCAATTATTATTTTGTTCTCAACGCCTCTTAATTTATAGGAATTAGTCACTTCGATAGCCTTCGATGGTTGTAAAGGAATATGAAGTACGAACAAGATGGATGCTTGTTGTCCTAACTATTCTTTAAGTCCCAAGCTCCATAAGGAAAGGCAAAGGCCATAGTGAATTTACCATCATCCTCGCTTATAATGTCACCCCTCTCGTCTTCTTATATGATCGCCTTTTGGCTAGACCGCTAATGGTCGATGGCCTTGGGCGAAGCAGCCTCACAGTCTCACCTATATTGGTAAAGAAATCTTTAAAAAGGAAATTGCCATGTCAGGACCCTAGAATTCCACAAAGGATCTTCAAGGATTGAAGAAAATCTTCCAGAATCAATCTCCATAAGAAAATCCAACTGGACAAGAAATCAAACATAACTGGAGGCGGGTCAAGCAAAACAATAAAAACATGAAATGTGGATTAGAGCTATGAGCTATATGATTTGATCCTCAAGAATCTTTTTTCCTATAAATACGTATACACTGATAAAGGTAAATGTATGCTTTAAATTTCTTATCAAAACATTAGCCATACCTATAAATACGTAGACACTGATAAAGGTAAATGTATGCTTTAAATTTCTTTTCAAAACATTAGCCATATCTTTACTTGCTTGTTTCTCCCACACCTCACTTTATACAATTATTATTGGCAATTGACTTGATCTTTGAAGTACGAATGATTGACGTCCCTATTTTCCTTTGGCTTGGTAATCTTGGTACTAATGGTTAGTTGTTTTAGTATGTAGGTAACATACATGTCATCAGGGATATGATTAGAGATCTGTTGACAACAAGGTCCTAGCGATTATTTAGATCAAAATATTTGTCGTCCGTGGGAATTTGTGGATGCATGATTCAAAACCACACGGTAAAATCGATTTGGCAATATTTTCGCAACTATCATTTTTTAGCCAATATGGTTGAAATGAGCGCAAACGGGGTAGAAGAATCTCCTCATTACAAGCAGTTTCAGTTTGACAATTTGGACGTTCCCAAGACCACTCTCTGCTGGAGACAGAAGAAACGTTGGAAGCCTTATTCTAACAAGGATAATAATTAATATACAACTCAAAATCGTCATTTTTGTGTCAAATGCACTGATCAATGTAACGTACATTTTATAAGGGGAAAATAGAAGAATGTTTTATGTGCTAATCCTCGCAGCATTTTAACATTTTTCTAGTTAGAATACATAAATGAAAGTTGAAAAATGCTACAAAATTGAAGCTTAGATATTCAATATCTTCATATATTAATAGGAATCAATATGCTCTCTTGTGCAAAGGTTTGAAAATAAGAGCTACTAGGAAACAAAATAAGCCTATGTTTGGCTCCAGTTTTTTTTCAAAAAATTATTTTCAACCACACAATCTCTCATAAAATAATTTTACAAGTAAATCGAAAAAAACTTCTTCGATTTTAATGACACATTCTCCAAAAAATCACCATTTTAAAATACATTTTCTTATCAAAATGGGGCTCAAACAGGGGCTAAATCTTCTTTATGATAAGTTGGATGTAAAGCAATATCAAACTAAAATAGCCAAGAAAGAGGTGATTTAACTGCACCTTCTGGTTTAGCTAGCTTGTTACGAGTTTAGTCTCCATCCTCAAGAAAGTAGTTTTGATAGAACAATCCTATATGCATACATGGTCGAGCCATCCATGCATTCACGACTCCTTAGACCTTAAGCCATTCAAAATGTGACATCTCGACATTCTACACCCACTTTATTTCTCTCTCTTACTAACTCAATTGCTGAGTTGTTGTGATTTGAATGACTTAAAGTCTAAATTATCATTATATAAGTTGACGAACCAAAGATGTTGGCCGAGTGGCAAAAGGAAAAGATGGTAAGGCAAGGGACTGCCTTACCACTCGACATCTGCTACGATGTAAGGAGAGGAACTACAAATCGTTTTTTTTCCTGATTTATCCCAGATCAGATGATCTAGATTAATACCACAACAATGGTGGAATAGAGTTTCTTGGAAATCTTGCAAGATTCGTTCATTCTTTTTTCTCCGATGGATGATCGGAATCCTATTATTGCAATTGCTTATGATACTTTTATTTTTTAGTTTCTAGCGTCTATTTCTTAGTTAAAGACCCTTCTTACTAATTATAATAGTAGATCTGTTCCGAACAAATTGAGAATGATCTAGGATTATGAACTTATAATCTGATGAATGGGTCGATGCCATGATTATAAGTTCCACGAAACTTTACTTTCTTTTTAGACATTCTTCGCTTAACCAAAGAAACTAGTAGAAAACACCAAATCTGTGCAATAACTTGTACCAAAGAACTACAATATTTTTGTTATATAAACAGAAGAAAATACAAATACAAATACAAATATAAAACTAACAAATATACCTGCCTTTTGTTGATTAATATACTGATATCTGTCTCAATAGATTCACAATTCACCCAATTGGCCAATATGGTTGAAATGAGCACAAACGGAGTGGAAAAATCTTCTCATCATAAGGAGATTCCATTTGTCAGATTGAACCTTTCCAAGATCACTCAAAACTAGAGACATAAGAAATGTTGGAAGCTTCATTCTAATAAGGATAATATACAACTCAAGGACAATAACGCTCACATAAGGGCCATGATCGAGAAATTGTGAAGTAGACATACAATTTCAGACCACAAAAGAAGTCGAAACCAATGAAGCCCTTCAAAGTTTGATTCTCGTAGCAGTTGTCGATAATCATTTAGCCTTCTATTGCTCTAAATCAACTCCAATTAAGTTCATAATCATCTTTTTCTCGTCAAATGCATCCAAGTTTGGGTATTACATATAACTATCATATTTATACTAAACTAGGTAAATACTTTTGCTCAATTAGCTATTATATATAAGATTCAGAGCACTTATCAACATGTAAACACCACATTTAAAAGGGGACTGAAGGGAATGTCACAATGATGCAAATATCCCACAAAGCTAGATTGTTGACCAGTTGATTGATTCTTTATTTAAATTGGTGCAAAGTCGTGTTTCAGGAAATTGAAGAAAGCTGTGTTTTGATTTACCCATTTAAATGAACGCCCAAGATGTCGCCAAGTGTAATCTCCAAGGCCGTTGGATGAAGGACCTTGGGTGACTCTTATAAAAGGAATCCTAGGGTTTGCACTGTACATTGGCTTCTAATATTTTTCTCTCTTACTCTCTGTGCCGTTCGAGTTATTTGCTCTCATTCTCTCTGAAAATCAAAACGCTCTTTTGAATTTCTGTTACTCTTACTATATTGTAATCTTGAGTGATTTCTACTGTGATGAGTGTTGTGTTCTTGTGTGAACAATTGTCTAAGTAAAGGCTGAGTTCTTTTGTGATATACGGGTTTAGTTTGTCTGTAGAAAATCTTGTAATATTTACCTTGGTTGTATTTCATTCAAATGGTGGCTATTTCCTACAATGATTGAGGCACTGGTGTTTGGGTTATTACCTTAGGGCAACTATTAATGAGTTTCTCCTTTTACAGTTTGTTTTTTTTCGTTTGTTGTTTATATTTTTGTTGTTCTTGAGCTAATATACCTTGAATCTCTTCTTAACAATGGTATTAGAGCGTTGGACGGAGGTTCTTGACTCTGTTTCTGGTAGATCTGAAAGCTGTGACACTTTCTTGAGTTGATCTTCGTTATTTCTTGAAACCCTAATAAGGGGATCTGGTGAGATCATTTTAGTGTTACGGTTTAAAGTACAAATTAAGTGTTAATACTCTTTAAGTTCACTGCACTTGTGTTTAAAAACTTGATCTCTGACTATCTTGATAATTCATTTGTCTAGAAACCCTGTGAATTGTCTAGAACCTGAGGGTTATCTTGAACTAAGTCGAGGATCTCGATAAAAATACTTTGCTGTGAATTTGTCTTTGTGGTATAATACATGCTAATTGTGATTTGTACATTACCTTGTGACTGGATATAATTCTATGATCATGTTACTATGATCTATCTCATATTCCGTGAGATAACTGAAACTCTTCTTGTTTTTTCTTAACTTGCAATCACTGTATATTCTATGTGTCCCTTGTGTGGTGATACTTG
>CAIGRS010189530.1:0-11550 GCA_903798395.1 Fraxinus floribunda | reverse complement strand
TATCACTTTTCACATTCTCATTTTTGGAAACACCTTGAATGAATCAACTGAATCCAGGAGCAACATCCACAACCCACAGCCCACTGTTTCCACCATCTCTACAATCTTAATTGTAAACATCACCACCTTTAAACACCCCAACTAACAACCTTTGAACAACAATAAGCAAAAAGAAAAATTCAATCAATGGTAAATAGTTTTCTTGATTTGTTTTTGTACATCAGTAAGAAAAAGAAGAAATGTAGAATTGTTATGTCTTAGTTATTGGTTTTTGTTTCAACAAAATCATCAATCATTTCACCATACAAACATATAATACAATCAAAATATTAATTTAATTGTTTCATGATTTCTTGGCTTCTGGACCTATAATCCCATTCACTATACTAATGGCAATCAAAACTCTAACCGCCACCGCTTTCGCATGTGCCAGTCCTCCAAAGCTCATCGCCGTTGTGATCTCCTTTTCCACCGCCTCTATCCCCACTTCTACTCCCTTCTCTGTAGCCACGATACCCTTGTCAACCGTCTCAAATCCTTCCTTCACCAGCTCCTCTGCCTTTATAGAAAATTTTAAAAAAAAAAAAAGTGACAAAAATTCACAAAAGTGAGATACTAAACAAAGGTAACAAAAAAGTGCTTGAAGTATCATATCCACCACGTTAGTCCAAATATATAGAATTCCTAATTTTCAGCAACTATACACACAACAGTGTACCCTCCCAATTCCATCAAACACAGACCACTTATGGCCTCTCCACAACGAAACCTCAATCCCAAAGTTCAAAATTACTAGAATTTGCAATCTATTGCTAATGAAACAAAATTAACATTCAAATTCACTCCATCCATCAGTCATCAAATAAAAAAAGGAATAGCAGAACTAATAGCNACTCCCTCCAACACTCATCAAATAAATAATAATTAAAAAAAAAAGAAATAGCAGAACAAATAGAAATTCAATCATACAAAAAAACTGAAAATCCAGGGCACAAAAATTCACCAAATTAGGGAACTGGGATTCCAAAGGCCAATGTTACCATCTACCAGGCCACCAGCAATTAGGCCAAGAGGAAACTCTTCAGATTTAGGGGGACCTTTTCCTCAGGCAATCCGATTGAATCGCTCAGAACTGGGGGACCGTGCCAGCCAAGATCAGCTGACGATCGTCAGACGCGAAGTCAAGCTCAAAGATGTCGAGATTAGCAGAGGAGCTGAACTGCATATCCACCGTCTCAGGGATTGTCTCGGAAGTGCAGGAGGGCAATTTAGGTAGATGTCGTTCCGGCCATGATTTGGTGTTTGGGAATGAATTAGTGATTGAAGATATTTTAAATTCCCATTTAGTGATTGTACAGGTTTGGTTTTACGAATTAAGGACGTAATTAATACTTTATTAAAGTATTTAATTAGTTTAAGGGTATAAATCAAAACACGGTAAAAAAACGGGTAAAGGCCTAATTTCCTCATAAAAAAACCTAACCCAAAGCTATATTTACCCAACTCATTTAATAAACCCATCCAATTAGGACCCGACTAAATGCCGAAAAGAATAATTGACTATCAACACAAAATCACAAAATCACAACATAACCCTAAACATTCAAGCCTCCGTCTCTGCATCTGAATTGGACCAAAATTTTGGTCGTCGCCATGTTTGATGCCCGCTGTAGAAAAATTAATCTTCTTCTCCAGTTTATAGTTGCTCTCCATTGATACCGATACGGACAAAAACACATTTATATACCACCATCGCCCCCCTTAGCCGCGCAACCACTGTCTCTTAAAACCCCCGCGACGCTACAAGAAAAATAAACTGTGGGTAATGTTTGGTGAGGAAAAAAAAATCTAATAATGAATTCAGCAGCCGCTAAATAGTCCTACAATTTTATATCTCTGACATGGGGAAAACAATATATTATGTCAAAAAAAAAAAAAAAGAACAAAAAATATGTCCAATAAAAAAAAAAAGGCCGGAAAAAATGACCACCTTTTTTTGGGTATTAAAAAGGTGTTTAGTTTTTTAATCTTCTATTTTACCCTTCAACCTAATAAAAAAACCCACGATTAAACCACAACTTTATTCCCAGTCGAAGTTCAATTAAGCTGGTTGTACATTGTAGTTTGACAATGAGTAACCAAATTTTGAAAATGCTGATTTGGTGATATTCCGTGCGCGGGAAATGGAGAGAGAACCGGGCAGCACCAAAACAAGACAAAACAATTTGCTTTGCTTTCTCTGACATGGTTTGTCCCAAAAGTCAACACTAAACACTCCCGCAACATTGTCATTTTCCCCAACCTCCAAACCCTCAGCTTGGGTAACTGGCAGAAAATTAAATCTTCCCGACCGCTGAAACTTTCCATTTGAGCATCCGACCGCTGAGACTTTCTGTAATCCAACACATTTGGCACCCGATCGCGCTTCATAGGAACGGCCACAATTGGTTAGCTCCGCTTCGTCAAAACCCATCTCCGTCTTCCACTGAACGTTTAGGTCCATCTTCTTCAGTTCAGCTTCACGTCCGGCTAGCTTTGAGCGTTGTCTATAAATTCGGACCCATTACACAGGTGTAGTACATTGTTCTTATTTCTGTGGTTGAGTAAAATATTCGATTTTCTTAAAAATTTTGTATGATATGGGTTTTGCATCAATTGCAGAATTTGAGGATTTGAAACTCGGCAATTTTATGTTTTGCCAGTGCTTCCCCCGTGCTTTTGTGGTTGAGTTTCACTAAAAATTTATTTTTTGTTTATGTTTGATTTGAGTTATAGAAGCACGATCGTTGCACTTATAATAACTAGTTCTGTTACGTGGATTAAATCCTTTACATAAAGTACGTTATAGGTTCGTTCGTTTAGTTAACGACCAACAGTTGAACTCCAAGGTTTTTCAAATTGCCGAATTCACTTTTCTTTGCCTGCCATAGGATTTAATGCTTTTGTGGGTTGAAGTTGCATTCCAGCCATTTTATTTGTTTGAGTAATGTATGAATGTTGAAATATAGTGTCTCCGTCCCAGCATCTTCGAGATTATTGAGTTTATATCATGATAACAATGTCTAAAAAATCATTCTATCAACCGAATTAGATGAAACCTAGGGAAACAAATTTTCTTGTCAAGAGTTTGTCCATAGTAATTTATATATTGAATGACTGGTTATTTGTTCTTCTCCAGGGTAGTTGTAAAAGATTTGAGAGAAGCAAACGTTTGATCTCCATCTTTATGACTGGTGCTTCTCTGCTGCTCAGTGGAACTTCTGGCAAATATTCTCTGCCTTTTGAAGTAGTGTTCCGGTTATTTGGAAGAGTCCATTGTATCGATTGCAAATAACATTATTTGTGCTAGATTTGAATGTCTGGAAAACAAATGTTTTTGTCATTGACGTCTATTAAGCATTATGTATTGCAAGTGAGAACAGTGAATCCATTTTGATGTAATCCTGTTATTTTAATGATGGTCATTTTTCATTCTGTGCCTCGGACATTTTGTTAATTTGAGTTGTCATTCCTTTATTTCTCTTTACATTGGCGTTTTCATGTTTTCCTATTTGTCACTTTTGTTGATTTAAATGCCTCATTTAGAATAGTATGTAATGTAATGTATGTTACTCAGGCACATTTAGGAGTAGCTCTACTCAATGCAATACCCCCAGCTCAAAAGGAGAAATCTTCCTCTGAAGCACCCTCTAAACAAGAAACATACATTAGCATAAGAAAACGATAAAAGTACATTGTTTTCGTCCATAATCCCCTACCCACTACATACTTCAATGACAAGGAAAAATGTAAAATAAAACCATTACATAATTTAGTACATAACATGTTCAACTAATTAACTAGAAATCAAGTTGTCCCCTTTCCTTTTGCAATCCTTTCCGAGCTTCCTTTGCCCCTGCGGATCGTCACATTCACAGATATTTCGATGTCTACTTTTTCAGTTAGTCGAGCCTGAGATTCGAACTTGCGGGATATATCTTCAACTCCTTCCTTGGTCGCGGCTGTGATTGAAGTCAAGCTAGCGTTACTGGATTCACAGCTTGACGGTGCTTCTACAACCCATTCCCAATAATTGCATTTATTACTGCAATATCTGAATAATCTTCCTTTATTAGCAGTCTGCTTTTCGACCTCAAAACACTTTTGAAATCTTTTCTTACCCAATATGCATTGTTGTTTAATCAGGCATTTAACGAATAGGTGCCCTTTGCCTCTACAGCTATGACAAATTTCAGAATTCTTCCCCACCATTCTACTTCTAGCATATAATTAAACCATTCTAAAATTAGCTTATAGCAACAACGAACCCAAAAATATGATGCCATCAACCAAACGTAAACTAAGATGAAATTCATGTCATTCTCACCAATTTAGATGCCACCAAGCAAAACATCAAAACCACACAGCATAAATTATTGTATGAGTCAAGACTGGAAGCATTAGAATTTTAAACAATTAGCAATTTAGTATAACAGAATTGATTGGATGAACAAACCATGAAACCAAGTTCAACCCCAGAAATTTATTGTATGAGTCAAGACTGGAAGCATTAGAATTTCAAACACGAACTTAAAGATATGCTCCTTCAGTTGCATTTATTGCCTGAACTTAACGTAGAACAAAATAAGCTATTGTCGTCCATACAAGACACTTTTTGTACAGGAAAATAAACTTCCTAGTATGGTGATATGGTCGATTTAAGGTTGCCGTTCTGTTTGCAATAGCTAATAGAGAAAACTTAATTACTCTTCTTTCCCGGTATCATTGATCAAAAGACACCAAATTAACCAAGTTGCTTCATTTATCCCCTAATTCTACGTGGTTGGATGTCATTTGCTCAGTTCAATGAAATATATTTTTGCAAATATTGCAAATACATGCATGCAAAAGCAATTCCAATGGAGTAACTCCTATTCTAATACCAAATTTAATGCAATAATTATTATGTATATAATGTAATTAATAGTAAATTTAAAATGTCTATGACACTTATTTTATTTTTCTGCCAAGCTAGATGCAATGTTCATATTGCTGATAATATCGGATCTATTTCTGCATCATTATTTGGTGAATTGGCTGAAAAATTCCTGCATCTGCCAGTTGAAACTTTGATAAAGGATTGTATAATGGTAAAGTACTACTTATGATATTACATTTGCTAATATTTCCTACTTAAACATATTGATAGTATCTTCATTTATTTTCGTACAGTGAGAACGTGTCATCAATGGTCGTGATTTGAATAATGTAAGTGGAGACCATTTCATTTATATAAATATATGGAACTTTGGATCCCAAAACGAACCAACCAAGGTTCAATGTCGTATACATTCTAGATTACAATTGTGGGCCTACAAAGGGATCTCCAATGACGTCTCCTATGAACTAAGGACGAAGAATGTCTCACCTCACACTAATGTACCTAATGCTCGAAGAAACTTGGTGTTTGAAAAAGAAATCATTGAGCAGCTAAAGAAACAAAAGATAATAGCATCCAGCAAACCTCATGTTGACGAAATCGTTGGAGACGCCGCTGGCATCATTGTGGATCCAACCCAAAAGTAAATGTGCCTTCCACCAGTTCAAACTAAAAATCAAGTTGGTTTGGATTTTTTGATGAAGACAGAAATCGAATTAAACTAGCAGTAAACTTTTTGAAAAAGAAAATATTTCTTCTTGGACTCAATTTAGCCAATGGATTTTGATGTATGGCACCATATAGAAGTTTTGGTACATGTGATGAATTTCAGCTCAGATTTCTAAGCTCGATTTCTGTCATGAACTGGGATGTCTGTCTTCGCGTTTTGTAATTAAATAAAATGAAGTAATGTAATGTACCTTTCCGAGTTACTATTACATATGTCATTTATTCTCCATGTCGAAGCAGCCCTCCCCAACCAATTATAGTTCTGAGCTAAATTTGTTGAGTTGTACGTTTGATTCAAGGAAATTTTTTATTGGAATAATTAATAGTTGTTTCGCTTTTCATCTGTTAGGTTCCAAGTTTCATTTTTATGTTACCCAGATGAGCATTTCTTGCATTGTTAACCTTGGTATTCTAATGAAAGAAACTACCTAGGTCTAACATCTATATTTGCAACACAATTCAAATTGTTAGTTTTCATTAAACTTGTGCAGTCTTGTGGACACATTTAGAAAATGTGATTTTGATCAATTTTATGAATGAATCCTGTCCTAGAGAATTTGAATTCTATGGGTGAAGTTTAGAATATTGATTTTTTCCCTGTAAATGAGTTATTCAACCAAACATCATTTGTATTTTGGACATCTTGTCTAAGTATAGGTAATGGTTTAGTTCATATTCATTTGAATTTTCATCTCAGTAATACTAATATAACTCTTTGCCTCAATTAAAACCAGTTTTAAATACTGATTTTGAAAAAAAAAACTTCAATTAAATAACTTTAATATAACTGCTTACATTTACACTTTCATCTACCCACTCAACTACCCACCCAAATATTAACCCTTTCAGTTTTCAACCAATTCATTCTCATTCTCACGTAAATCATCAATTCAACCTACCATTCACGCTACCAACTAAATTCATCAATCTCTAATTCATTGGTTGAGCCTCCACCATCGTCACCGTGCCGGAAAAGGTAAGTGAACTCCAGCCCTTTTCCCCCTAAAATTTGAGACACCTATGGTGTCTCCGTGGGCAATGGAAACACGGTCGTGTCTCTGTTGCGCATGGAGACACGGACGATGTCTCCATCCCGTACTGAGGCACCGACTGCACATGGTCAATATCCGATTTCATAAATTCTATTCAATTGTGTTTTGCAAATGTCTTTACAATATACATTGTCTTCATATCAGTGGCTTTATGCCACAATCACTCAATTTCCAAATTATCGATATCTCAAAGATTTTATAGAGCTCATAGATGTAGATGAACAAGCTTTTTTATTGTGTAGTAAGTTTCATGGATTATATGGAGTGATGTATAGAGGAGAGGAACAACAACAAATTAGTAGCAAATTAGTCCATGAATTTATAATGAGACTTGTAGATTATGATCAAAACAATGAAGTTTGGGTTAAATTAGATAATCATTTGTCACGCTTTGGTTTGCAAGAGTTTTGTCTTATCAGAGGCTTACCTTGCCATGAGGTATCAATTAATCTTAACTCCAACAATAATAAACTTAGAAATCAACAATAATAAACTTTTGAAGCATTTCATCTCTGTCAGCATCAAGAAGATAAATTTAAGCTCGGATTGATAATGTTTGTAGAGTGTGTTTTGAAACTTACACGAAGAAATATTGATTATAGAACTCTAGGCATGGTTGAGGATGTTAACAACTTCCTTGAGTAGCCATGGGCTGTACATCATACTTTGTTTTATTAAATTCATTGCAAAAATCCCACCTCCAAAGAGTACACAGGCTGCAACGGAATCACGAAAATGAGTGTAAATATGCATTGCATGGACATCCACTTGCATTTTAGGTATTTCCTTCTATTTACATTGTAGGTATTTTCTTCTATTCTTATATTTTGCGGATGTGAAGTTTATATATAATATCTAATCTTCATATTCAATTATCATTTAGTATTGGATATACGAAACTTTTCCATGAATTGGAGCAAAATTTGGACACCGTAGATACAAAATAGTACAGGCTCCAAGAATGCATAGATGGAAGCCGAATAAATTTTTAACAGAAAAAAATTGTTAAAAAATACTTGGCTACCAAAAAGGTAATTTGATTATTTCATTATCTCTCTTTATTATTTAATGCATTTAATTATATATTTTTAAAATAATTCAATTACAGATTCAAGTGATTGCAATCTTAGAGCCTGATGAAGATGAGTTGAAAAGAGTGTGGTATACAACTCTTTCTTACCACATGACAATGAACATGACATACTAGATAGCATTGTGATGGGTGAGATAAACAATTTAGTATAGCAAACTGGCACTGATACTCATCCTTTGACTTCGGTTGAAGTTGGGCCAAGTTCTTCTATTGGTTGCAATAATGTGACTAAACAAGAAATTGGGGAGATGCTCAATGTACATAGACATCATAATAGAGAAGATATGGAGGAGATGCTCAACATACATAGACAACATGTGGTATCACATGTATCAAATTTGTGCAACACCTTCAAAACATACATTGTTGATAAATCAAAGAAGCACTACCAAGCAATTCTTCAAAACTAACAAGAATTATTTTAACAGCACAACTGGCAAGAAGACCACTTCCAACAACAACAATACCAAGACATGCAATGTAGCATGCAAACTTACTTGGATACTAGTTTGACTTCGGTAACATCGTATATCAGTGAGGAAAATAGCAGTATAGTGAATAAGTTATTTGAGTGGCAATCGAACATGCAAGCTGCTATAGCTTCTCTTCAACAAGAGGTTCATCTCCATAGGACATCAACATCTCGACAATAGGATATTGAAAGGTTGACTAAAGAAAAAAAAAGGTAGAGTTATCCTTTAGAAGACTATCCTATTAATATATACAAATTAGTTAGAGATTGGGTATTAAAAAAATCATCTAGGCAACAAATCTAATTAATTTGAATATTATAATTTTACTTCTGTTTATTTCAAACTAATTTCAATTATGTTATAAAGTGCATATTGGGACGACGGAACAAGTAATTTGTACAAAAGAGGCACAATGAAAGCTATAATGAATACAACACAAGACATGAATACTACGGTTAGTAAACTTCATTCATAGTAAAATATTTCACTACATAGTTAATATATTTAAGTTACATATATTTATTATTAGAATTTTGAGATGAAGTTGACACTGTTGAGGCTGCTTATCAAAGACGGTTGCAGCCTTGTTTCAAATGAATATGCAATTTTAGATTTCGGATTCAAAATCGAATGCACTAACCAATATACTTTTATGAAGAGCATAAAATAAGGAACTAACAAGTCGGGATCAAAGATCACTCAATGTCATTCATTTAGAACAATATGTAAATGGCAATGTATCAATAGTTGGTCGTCCATGGATAACATGCAATTATCTATTGAGTCAATGTTCATATCCAGGTAATGATTGGTACCTCTTTCATGTAACTTTCTGCGAATGAAAATTTCAGATAGGTCATGGAATGTGCAAATCCTATATTTACTGTCTCCGGCATTTTCCATCGGCAGAGATATAAGGAAAAAGAGAAATAAAATGATGGAAGTAGAAATCATGTCTCACCTGTCATGTGCAAATAATGGGAAAGTATCTATTGTTTATCACAGTTTTCTACTTACATTTATATTAATCATTTAATCTAACATAGAACATTTTTTGCTTAAGCCAAACTGTGCAATTTTGTTGCTTAAATATATAGAATGCTTTATTCTTGGACATCCAATAGAATCAGTTTCTTCAAATAGAATGACTATATACAGACAAAAAATTGCAGTATACTTTCTATATGCTCTTTCATGATTGATACTGATGCTAATGGTGACTATATTTGTGCAAAAAATATACAACATTCAAGCTGCATAGACAGAGGTAACATATTTTTTTGTGTTTGGTTTGTGTTGTCACATCTCACTTAGATTTATAAAACATAAGCAAGATTCATAAGCATTCTTATGGAATCTCCTGCCATGCTCTTTTTTCTTATTCCATCTGCGTGTACTACTTTTCTTGCTCATTTTACTAAGAAAATGAAGTGACTTAGATTCATCGAGGAGCTGATGAACAAGAAATGGAAATGAATTGATACTTTCACAACTAAAGTTGGTTGGCTTACGTTTAACTTTTGAATTTGTTGTGGTGACATCTTAGATATAATGAATGTTCTTCTTCTACCAAATTTTGTGAGATGTTTAGATATTTCGTAATATCTTGATTCTTCGGTTGCTTGAGGCCTAGAAGGGTGTTCCCTATATTACTTATGCATTATTCATATTAAGTGAAATACATTCACCCAAAATTGAAGCTGAACTATGTAAATTGCAGTTCACCTCCATACTTGCTAGCCTAATTTACTTTGCTTATGCTTTTTGCTTGTTATTTGATTGCTTATTGCAGGAAGGCTACTAACAACTAACTACACGAATATTTGGACTGGGCTCAGTTAAACCACACTCTATCTGTCGGAGTGTAATTTGGTATTTTTTACATGTATAATTGCCCGTTTGCAATATTTCTTCAAAAACTCTTGTTTGTTTTCCGATGGCTATGTTTTGTCTAAAATTGATGTTAGATTCATCCATGTTATTTGAAGCAAGTTTTAAATGTTAACATTGTAGTATGTTATTTGTATGTAAGTTGTAATACATATAGTTTTCATTTTCTTCATTTTTTTAGTTATTGGCATTTTAAATGGTGTAATTTAAAGGTTGTTGTTCGATTATGGAATTACACAAAATTATAATTGTTATCGTGCAACGCACGATCCACACTAGTAATTTATATAATTATGATTGATTGATTTAATAGTATGATTGCTACAATTACGTGCATCTATATATGTATAATTATATAAAATTATGATTGATTGAATTAAATTATAGTATTACTATGATTACATTAGTCTATGTATGTATAATTATATGTAATTATAGTTGATTAATTTAAATTATATAATTACCATAATTACGTACATCTATATGTGTGTGTATATAACTATGATTGTCCCACACTACACAAACAAAGTTCATGAATGATTGTTTGAGGTCAAGTTCTTCCATATGTATTTTATGAAATCCTCTTCAAATTTACAATGTAGGTGTAGTCATATATTGTATGTTAAATCATTTTCACACTTAAATACGAAATTCGATTTATGAATATGATATGGGTTATATATGTTAAAGTTCAATAGACTGGAGTTTAGTAGCGTTGTGCATGGGAATTATAGCAACCAAGTACGATTCTTAATTCACGTGTATCACTATGTATGTTATGATTATGTAAGGGATTATGACCACCCATGTTCGGTTTATAATCCCCGTGTCTCCTTATCACTACACCAAAAAAAAGGCTTTTGCAGTGGCCAAAAAACGCTGCAAAAGCCCCTTTGCAACGTTTTTTCAAGTGTTGCGAAGGTCGGTGTTGTCGTTGAGGGAAGACTTTTTGCAACATTTTTTAAACGTTGCGGTAGATCTCTTTTGCAGTGTTTTTTAAACGTTGCGGTAGACCCCCTTTTGCAGCGTTTTTTCAGCGTTGCGGTAGACCTCTTTTGCAGCGTTTTTTAAACATTGTGGTAGACCCCCTTTTGCAGCGTTTTTCAGCATTGCGGTAGACTCTTTTGCAGCGTTTCTTCAACGTTACCATAGACCTTTTTTCTTTCTTTCTTTACAATTATATATAGTAATTGACTGCTAAAATTGAAAATGACACTTTGTGAATAAATTTTGAAATTGCATAAAAATTGATAATTTCATTATAAATTTTTGAATCAATACAACATACATTAAAATGTGTTACAACACAACCTATCTAAAAATGAGTAATGATTAAAGAGTGAAACTATAATAAACTAGTTACAACACAACCTATCTAAAAATTGATAATTTCCT
>CAIGRS010189501.1:0-14814 GCA_903798395.1 Fraxinus floribunda | reverse complement strand
TTGCTGATCTGTGGATGTTGCAGTTCTATGTTGATTATATCTGTGTTTTTGAATAACCATTGATTAACATGAATCATTGTACCAAGGTAGAGTATGAAGGGAAAAATGGCACAACGATGCAAAAGACCATTGTGCCTAATTGAGCTGGCCCATCTGGAATTAAAGCCCAGACTAAAATCTGTTTTGTCTTATATGGTGCAAGAAAACGTGTTTAGTCTATGAAGCTAAAATCGTGTTTCTCTTTACCTGATTTTGGACGCCCGTGATGTTGCCATATGTCGCCTCAACACCGTTAGATTGGTGGAATAGGGTGACTCATTTAAAAGGGAGTTGAAATATTTTTGTTGGTTGAAAAAATTCTTATTAAATCATATCTCATCATATTATGTGCATGTAAACTTATATAAGTACATGTAAACTTATATAAATCGTTATGTACATGTAGTATAATCGTAAAAAAATATCATTAAACAGTCAACGATTGTATTACATGTTCATAATAGTTTACTTACACTTGATATTGTTGGAGTCATAATTTCTTCGATCAAAAACTTTTTCGCTCTCTTTGACACATTTTATGTAATGTAAACTATTATATAACTCCTCGTGTACAAGTATTATCCAACGGTCACACACACCACAAGGGTCAGATTACTTGCCTTTATTTATACTCAATATCCCTCCAAATGAATGGTAATGATTTATTCAATACTATAGATACCGAAGAGTTTAACTATACACAAAATTCTACATTATCCAAAATGTACTTGTAGATTGTGCACTAAACTTGTATATTTTGCCTCCTATACGTTGTTGCTTTGACTACTTACATATAAAAGAAACTCTGTTCAAACTACGTCGTAAAAATGGAAATGTTCGGATTGATCGCCTTTCAAGTAGCTAGCGGTTCTAAAAAGTCGTGTTGCGTCAACCCTTTTCGAAAAAAACGTGACGTCCTTGATAACCTTCAAGCACAACTCTTGTTGAACTATTAAATCCAACACTTTCTTTTCTCATTCTCTTTGATTGAGCAAAAAAGAAAATGGCATTGGGAGATTCCCCGTTACGCTTACATCTACCAGTAAAGACGGATTAATATTTTGCATTTCACACGTGTCATGTACAAAAGTTCTTTCCGACGTCACTACTAAATTTATAGTTGTTTTGACTTCTTTTAAGGTTTCAAAAGTTGAACCAATGTCCCCAGACTCCCAAGATATGAAGAAAAAAGAATAGCATGCTACCATTCAATCAATTATATTCTACTCAATCCAGGCCACGTATATTTTTGTTTCGTTTGTCGAAGACTTGCAATCATTTCAAAGACACTTATTTTTACTATCGTCTCGAACAAATGAATCGAGCTTAAATAGGTCATTTTTCTTTGGTAAAACTGAACACATGAATAAGAAAAGCAATTTTTTTTCGTTCAAAAAGAGAAGGAAATCATTTCAACAAAAAGATCTAACATAGTAACAACGATGAAGACCTCACAGTGAAAAAAACAGGCAAGAGTGTCAGTCACCTAACGAGAACAGGGACAACAATCCGGCAATTATCTCCGCTGCTCATATGAGTAAGCATAGCAAAAACCAGAACACGCAAAAATTGAAGGACCAACAAATTTGAATCAGAATAGAATGTACATGTTGAGCTAAAAAAGGATTTACATGGGCTCCAAGTTGAACTACAATGGATTCAGCCACGCTGAATCAAACAACTCGAAACATATGTGAGAGAATATGAAAGCATCAAGTTAGGAGAAAACAAGGAATTTTTGAAACGAAGGGGACCAACCCAAGATGATTTCCCCTTAAAGTCACCAAATTCATGCCCCAATGGGACGGTAAACAGAAACTGAGCACATATTATTGTTTGCCACATGGAATTGAGTCGCGGGAGTTAACTTCAATTCGTCCTGCACATCCATGGCCAAAATAATATTTCCATATTTAGTGAAACACTTCCCATACAGCCACACACATTTCTCTTTCTCCTATTTTCTTGGTACCAGACTTAAAAGAAAATCTGTAAATATGTGCTCATATTCTGGCATTTTGCCATAACCTGCAAATTATACACAAGCAGGTAAGAAGTTGGATTTGCAATTCAAATATAAATGCAATCCCTAACCGTCTCTTATCAATATAATGATAACCAAGTGATATTAGAATACTTGTACTGGACAGTGGCATACCAGGAAAATAGTTGATGTCTATGACATAATAACGGTCTCTAGTTCCATGCTCTCGAATCATATCAAGGTTGAACAGCCGAAGACCCTATCGAATATAATACAGAAAGAAATGGAAATAATGATCAACCAATAATACAAAGAGAACCAATAACATGCAAAATAACACTAGTTTTCATCCTTAATGCAGTTGAAGAATCAGAAAGGGTAATAAGAATACCAGTCGTCGACGTAGTTCCTTCGCCATTTTCTCAAGTAATGGTCGTGGAGGGAGCTCTGCAGGGAAGAAGGTTACAACTAAAACGTAAGTGCTGCTCTGGCATAAATTACCATGGTCAGAAATGGATTTCAAAACATGGTACATGCATAGATGACTAGCTTAATCAAATAACAGGAGATCAAAGCAGATATAGATAAGTTTAAGAGCTCCATGTGAGAAACATCAACATATTCCAGCGCATCACATTACAAGGCAATGAGTTAATTCATATAACATATATTGCATAGAACAATCTGTGTGCTCCAATAGTATAAGCTCACCACCGACACATGGATCGAGGTCTGCTTCATCGGCTGATGCAGCAGCACAAGATACTCTTGGAAAGCGGTATACACCAGCATTCTTAGAGAGTTCACGCTTACTAACATCAGGTAAGGAGAAACGCCTGACCACCTTTATTGCTTCACCGACAATATAAACCTTAAACATGACACCACCTACAGACACAAAAAATATATATAAATAAAGAAAGTGATGATACAATCACCAGATTCACCACGCAGACAACGGAAGAGCTGCAGAACACCACATCAATTATAACCCCATACCATGATTGATAAATTCCTGCAAGACAAGTGGCAGTTCCAAATTCTGAAGGGAGAACTCATCATATGCAAGAGATAACTCATGCGACTTTGCAAACAAGGGCTTTGCCACTGTAACATAGAGAATGACAAAATTTAAATGCTTAACGTGAGAAGCAAATAACAATTAAATTTCCTAAAGTAGAGTGACAATCCATACAAGTTGTAATCATCACATTTGTCCAAATAATTGAGAACTTTACCATACATCATAATAATTGCAAAAGTTCTCATACCCCACACACAATGTCGTGCTTTCTTCAAATTTTGGTGATTAAACTTATGTATGTAAACAAGATGAAGGCATACCAATGGGAAACCTCAGCCCAGCCTTGTTGACTGCATCAGGAATTGATGATGGATCTTTCTTGAATATCAGTTGTTTAGGGACACCGACTTTTCCTACACTCCAGATGAACACAGAGCTATATAATTTTAGCAAGAACAATTTTAGGTAAAACACTTGTAAATTATATCTACTACAGCAGCAAGAACATATATAAGCACCAAGCATGCTTTAAATGCGTGTACACCATTCCACCCAAGAAAAAGAAGTTGAGAGAATTATAGCATCAGGAAACAAAAAGTTTGCATTCATCCTAATGTATATCGAGAATTACCGTAGGCATTCGACAGGTTCATGTCAGCAACATCCTGAAGCATAGACTGGCGATTATGCACATGTTGTATGGCATCTGGAGGATCAAGAACTGTGACTTCAGGATGGTTTTGCCCATAATCCTTCAAAAAGAGGTAAATAAATGATAAAGAATTGACTTTTTGAAAGATTATATAAGTTTGTATAGCGACTAGAACAAGCACAACTTGTAAAGTCAGAAGCTCCAGATTCTCAACCAGGAAAATAAAATTGTGAAACATAGATTAGGAATGTTAGTCACATGCCATCTCTAACATGACATTATATTGTGAAACTTGGTGCATAATGGACGACAACCTTTACTGCATCCCCCATTGCATTATTTACAGCTTCCCAAGCCGCACAATATGAAAAACAAAGCTAAAGAAAATGAATTAAGCAAATTCATGTGAGAACATAATCAAATTACAGGAGAACAGTGGCCGTGGACAAATTAAAAGACAGCTGGCATTCCAAATGAACACAGGCACACAACATTCTCTCCCGCAAAATGGTTTAATATATGCAAGAAGAATCCTCAGGGACAGGAATGTCGGCAAAGATACTTCATAGTTTGAAAAGCACCCATGACATAAGCCTTGCAGTGTACCGTGCTTGAGATCTTCATTTAATGTCTCAAATCTTACACCTTAGAGTGCCGTTTGTCAAGGTGTACCCCTCAACTTACTGAGGCTCCCACCTCAAGGCTAAGCTTCAGGGTGAAGTATAAGCTTGTTTGCCTTGATTTTCTGGACGTTTTTATTACTGGCAGATTTTTGAGCAGATCGTTTGACCCCTATAATGTTATAATGTTTTTATTATTTATTTTTCTTTTTAATATCAGTAACAGATTCAGAAGATCAGAAGCGTGTGGTTCGCATAATGCATTTGAATCTTAGATTTCTTAAAAATGGAAGGAACCTAGAAAGCTTTAACATCAAAGACCATATATTCATCAATGCAGGACATATGGAATGCTGAAATGAACAAATTAAATTTCTAGACTTATTGTCGAAAATTATTACTCAGGACCAGAACTGACAATTATGTTTACGGTATAAAATGAGTAAAATTGAATCGACAACACCTGAGGGATGACGAAGTGCTCTGTTGGGATGCAATATATATAAATTTTGTGTAATTCACAAGGTAACTAGATTTATTAGTAAAAACTACTCCTTATCAATGGAGCGAGATAAAAATGGCAACCTAGCCCAATTAAATTCGTACACTTATTGTAGTTGTTTCGGCTATTGGGACTAAAAAGGATATGATTCATTTTTCATGAAATAAAAAAGAAGCTCTTACAATACGAAATCAAAATGCAATAAACAATCCAAAAACTAAGAACCACGTCTTAGTTCTCATTACCTTCATTCAAGATACACACTTAGCATAATAAATTTACCATAAAAATTAAAATAAATCATGAATAAAAAAAATATAAAATAAAAATTTACAATCAAGTTCTACCGTGTATTTTACCCTTTTAGCAATATAAGGTAGCTAAAATGGATTTTTGTTCAACAAATTTATCCCATGTTGTCATTCAAGCCATGGGATGGGAATTTCATTTTTCTTTCCACAGTCAGCGTATAGCAGATTTGTATTCCAAGCATGTGCATGCACATCACATGCATGATCGTCAAAAAGGGAAGGGAAAAAATTCAATTCCAAATATTGACAAGTTGAAAAACTCCAGACCTTCCAAAGCAAATTAACAATTTCTAATTGTTTAGTAAATAACTACCCATAAATATCTATTGCTCTAACTGGAAATATAGCACACAAGAGATTCAACAATTTAATAGCATAAAAGGATAAGTGAATAAGCATCCCAAATAAAACAAAATAGCAAGCACTTTGAACTAAAATACTGAAGCCCAAAAACATGAATTAGGTTAGCCCACTCCCCTTGAGCTGTTAATAAGGGTTGAAAGTGAGCCCTGGAAAAAAGAACCCACTAAAAGATAAAACCAGGAATCCATTGTTTGATATACTTTAAAAGCCTGCAAACCACCAGCCCCTTGGAAGGAGAACATTCTCGTCCTCAACTCAGCTTCGACCTCAATTATCAAGTCATGATCCATGACAGAGGAGAGAACAAAGCATTCAGCACATTATGTCTGACAGGAACAATTTCAAGCAAAAAGACTGCTGGTTTACCATCAGTCATTGATATTCCGCGTCCATTTCACATAATCAATCATATTGTGGAATAGCCTAAGCAGTTAAATATGTGCTTTCCTAATCATATAGTAGAAGTTATAGATGCTTTCTTGATAATAATGTAGTATGTTTAGAGGAACAAACCTCAAGTACATGTCGCCATTCCTTTCCTGATAACTGCAATAAGAGGTGAAATCTATTAGATGTTATACATTTTATTTAGTGAAATCGGATGTAGTAGTCAAAAAGTATAACAACATAGCATCCTTCTAAAAATGGACAAACAAATGATTAGCAAAGTATGAACCTTATGCAACAAGATATCGAAGGGTCCTTGATCTGAAAGGGGTTTACTTGGGTCAATAGCGACGAATTGTATTCCCTTATTCCTGCATTTTGATCACAAACAAGATGTGAACTTTGACAAACTACAGTTTTGTGTGGGAGTAATACACCAGCACATACAAATAGGCACAAAAATTCATCCTGCACACATAAAAACCTTAACCAGATTCACAAGACAATTTCAATCACCAAAATAATAATAATAATAATAAATTTAAATCAATTATCCCAAATCTTAACTCAGGAATTTGCAAGTAACAGAAGACATCTAACCTGGAAAGTGTGGTAAAAGAAAAGAAATAAAAAATTTCAGGCAAACACCATGATGAAAAAGAGAACAACGAGAGAAAAGAAAGGAAAAGACACAATATGATTAACAGTATGCAGTCCATCTCTCTTGCTGCATCAAAATGATATTTATTTTCCTATATTTTCTTTAGCAATTAGAAAAAAGGGAAAAAGTATTGAAAGATATACCTAGCTAAACCTTCAAGCTTGGGTTGCAAAAAGCTTTTAATTTTCTTAGATGTGAGAGCATATCCCACCACCACCACCTTAGTCGGCGGCGGAAACCCTCCTCCAACCACCGCCTTATATTTCCTCTCTACTACCATTTTCTCCTCCACTTCCTCCTCGTTTCTCACCTTTTCGTCCTCTTCTACTTCATTGTACGTTACATCACCACCCATTCTCATTCACAAACCCTATTATAACGTATATATGCACGTACACGCACACGCACACGCTTGTAAAATTCACCCGAAATTCAATCTCATCTTTCAGCCAAACCAAGATTTAATCAATTGTTGTCAATTTGATGAAAAATTACTCAAAATTACAAGGAGATTGTTGAAATTTTCAAATTAGCGTTCGTTGCGGGTACCAAAAAACAGAGATTTATCGGAGAGGCTGGGAGAGAGATGAGCTATGCTGCTGTGGACAGAGATCTCTAGAAAGTCGAAATGCAACGCGTGGATAAAGGAGATGGGCATTATTCCATTATATATATAGATAGTGGGAATACAGTATTAGGTGTTGTACGCGCTAGTTGACGTGGAAAACACTTGCCAATTTGTTCATATTTTGTAAGTCAATACAAAAAACGTGAATATATTATTTTAAGTGATTCTCCTGTTGAAGTATCTTAATTTTATGTAGATAATAATATTGTAAATATTAGTGAAAAAATTATTTGATTAATAATATTTTGATATAATTAAATATAGTTACAAATCATCTGTTGATAATCATTATATAAATTATTATGTACAAGAAGCACGACTCTCTTACTATTTATGCATATATGATAAGTCATTGAACTATTTCTCTGAGTTTAGATTTTTGCTATCCCGTGAAATTGTTCTCCATTTTATCGAGTTTTTGACACAAAAAAATTATAATACAACGTCAAATCTTTTTGACATTTTAACGGGAAGGTCGCTAAAGAGACGACATTTTGGATACTGGAGATTTGAACAAGACATCCATGTTGGAACATCTTTGATAAGTTGAACGGAAATAAGAGTATTGATTAGCATATTAAGGCACCACTTGGTTCCATAACCTTTTAACTACGCATTCTATTAAATTTTATCAAAATGTACTAAAAATTTTTATCCAAACCAAACAGAGACTAAATATATATTGTAAAGTATTTGAATTATTACATTTGCTCTATGTAAAAAAAAATAAAAAAAATCATCTCTTACAGGACAATTTAATATGAATTCCCTTTTTCCCTTGTCTAGAAAGAGATTTTCATGTTTTATAGCAAGTATAGATTATGAATTCTTAGAAATGTAGCGTGTCAAGTGAAAAATTATAAATTATCGATACAACTCAGAGTTAATTCAATATGATTGTTTTGTATACTCACATATATGTATGTTTCGTACACAAATATGTGATAAAAAATAAATTCTATATTATAAAAATTTAACTTTATTTCCATCTATAATGTTGCCAATTACTAAAACAAAAAAAGTATACTACTAAATTAATGTTTGGTGTTACATGTTAAAATTGTAATATTAATTACTATATATACCACAATATGAAAAAGACAAATAGAGTAGTAAATTAATGTGACGTTATATGTTAAAATTATCCCATAACTTGTGAAAATTGATCTAAATCGTAAAATATAAGACAGAAAAGGTAAATTAAATTTACATATCGAAAAAAAAAATCTTAATTTTAAGTTTCAATAAAGAGGAGTTGCATATACCAATAGCCCTAAAATCATCGTCATTTCTTAAACCCCAAATGTTATTAACCCAATTCCGAGTCCCAACAATCATCTACATTAGATTCAATTCAGAATTCATAAAACTATACATTCCTTGTAATTTTACTAACCCTAAAGCTAACTCCTCAAATTGATTTAAGCCCTAAATCATAACAAAGAAAAAAAAAAAGCTAAAATAGATTACTTGGAAAAATAATATGTATTTGAAATTTCAATTTTATTATTATTATTATTATTATTTTGAGTTTTGATAAAGATGGATGACAATTATTATTATTATGAGTTTTGATAAATATGGATGACACATTGATTATGAAGTATATATCATGTGCTAAAGGGTGAAGTGGATTTGGGTGGAAAAGTTAGGACTAATGGAGAGTCCACGTGGTCTTCTTATGTTGGACCTTATCATTTCTCAGATATGGTTGCATGTGAATTATTTATTATGATTTGATTTGATATTTATTTTATTCAAGTTGACCAAAAATATTGAAGAAATAAATACAATCTAATTATTTTGAACTCTTTTTAAGGTGTGATGACTAATTAATTGGTTTTTGCTAATATTCTTAATTACTTATATACTTTTAATTAATTATTATTACACTATATAGAAACAAGAGTTATATTACCCGTGACCTTATATCTAAGTCAGACGAATAAATTTTCTCTATTTTGGAATTAATATAAGATTGATTCATTCACGAGGAATTTAAATTTTTTAATTAAAAAAGGGTAGCGTGACAAATTTTATGCATCACAGAAAACGTACACCTAAAAATATTGATAATATTAATATAAATAGAGCTAGAGCTAGAGATAATTCATAATTAATTGATTGAACATGACTTGATGGTAGTCAACCTAATTTAATTTTTAATTTTTTTTATGTACAAAATTGTCAATATCCCATGGAACCTAACTATATTTAACTATTTTCTTCCATATTTAATTTGTTTAATCTCCACTTGGCGATGCATTCTCGCATATTAGAAAAACAAATAATTTAGTTATCTAGACAAATGTTTTCTCTATGCAATTCTTCTTGAATTTAATCTTTTTTTTCTTTTTTATTGCAAATGAAAAATTTATTCAAATGTGATTAGATGTTGGAAAAGTATTAATCGAAATGGTCGTGAGTTGAATTGGTTGGATCAATTTGATTTGAGAAAAGACTTCCAACGATTTATCATTCTTTAATGTTCAATTCTTGATTTTATTATTCTAACAGATCGTCTATAGTGTAAGATATTTAGCCTTCTCGTACAATACAATCTTAGTATATACAGAAGAGATCAAATTTGCTGCCATCACGGGACATGGATTAGGTTCTGTATTTTGGAGTTATTAATTATTCTGAAGTTGATTTGTTGGATGGACACTAAAAATGTTTTAGAAAATTCACTATCCTTTTAACTGAGTGGGGACAATGTTACTAGCAAAAGCAAGGAGGATATATATTGCATTTGAACATTATCTGGCGTGACTTGTTTTTTATTCATGTCTCATTTTGTTGTTTTAAACATCATATTTTTAAATTTCTATCAAATTCTGCTCTAATTATCGTACCAAACATACTCGTTAATGTTTGTAAATGCTATTACTGAAAAATGGTATAAAAGTTGAGCTTAGTAAAAGTGAATTTCTTGAAGATGCAACTTTAGTGTTTATTGACGGAGCAATGAGACTCTTGAAGCTTGAATTCTTTTATCATCGTTGGATTACAAGATTCAATCCAACTCATTGGTGATTGTGCCTTAACCCCATTAAACGATCTGATGTCTTCATCTCTATTCGTATGTATGCACGATCTAGGGGCTTGATTGTGAGTGATTAGAGCATTTTATCACTGAAATCTAAAATAATTATTTATGCGTAATATATGAGGGGGTCAATGTGGGATTTTATAATTTTCATACTAATCGTAACCAAATTATTGGAGATTGCGTTTCAATGATATAGTTGAATCCCAACCCTAGGGTAAAACAAATTCTAATGTTATCCGTGTTTGGGTTTTGATTCTCGCTATTCTTGTGTTGCAAGACAAACATCTGATACCCTAGGAATGGTTTGTAGTGATTCTTAGATCACATCTAATGTTATCCGTGTTTGACTTTTGATTCTCGTTATTCTTGTGTTGTTGCACGACAAACATCTGATACCCTATGAATGGTTTGTAGTGATTCTTAAATTACATCTAATGCCTAAGGTTTGAGTACCTTGTGGCTTTGAAGCATGTATCTTCAATTTCTTAATGATCTTAACGGAAGTGTTTGGAATTTTTTTTTTGTCACAAATTTTGATAATTTTTGGATGGCACCGCTTATGAGAGTTTGGAAAAAGTGGTGCTTGTTAGTTTTTTGGGAGCACTTATTTTGGGTTGTTTTTGGTATAGCGTATTTTTTTATCGTATTTCTTAACCCACTAAAACGGTTATTTTTTGTTGTTTCTAAAAATTTCTTCTAATTTTACTCTATAAAATAATATTTTAAATTCAAATATTTTGTTCAAAACTAAAAATACATTAATTAAAAAAATTTTGAGCAAAAAAAAAATATTTTTCGATAGCTGTGTCACCGATAACTTGATGTTGTGGAGGGAGTTTGATTATCAATGCCCATGGTAGCTGCAATGTGTCCACCTCGCATGGGGTTCCGATCGAGGAATTTTTGAATTGCCTATTTACGCTAGAGCTCGCGACTGCATGGGGATTGGGGATGTATGATTATATGAAATGACAAGATTGTTGCTCGACATGTTGTGGCAATGAAATACTCCAACAAACTCTTTATATTTAACACTTAATTTTATCACTCCCAAGAAATATTTATTATTTTTAAAGAGTCAACATCTAAAATCATGCTTCAAGAAATATTTATTATTTTTCTTTATATTTTATTTTAACTAACTTTTTTTTATTGTTTTCCTACATTGAAAATTGAAATTTTTTGAATACATTTAATTTTAGATGTTGACTCTTTAAAATAGAAATATTCTCAAAACAAAGAAAGTAGACAAACATTGTCACATGAACTTCTGGTATTCAATTTTACGAAACTAAGTTTTGCTTCCAAAGATAGATAGATGCTCAAAATTTGGAGTGATATATAATTTTCTTAAGTCCACATGATAAGTTATTGAAGGTTTCAACGACTTCTGTCATTAGGGAATCATTAATTTAGGACCAACTTACCCTTTCTTAAGAGGCTGAAGATCATTTGTTATTGTGACAATAAGTTAAGGGATAATTTTTCCTTTTCTTTAATTATTTATCATTTTTTACATGGAGGATTTGTAAACTGTTTTCTTACCCTCACTTTTGTTTGTAATAATGCATTAATAGGATTTTTAACTTTTTTATTATGAGTGAGTTGTCATTGAAAGAGATATTAAACCTTAGTGGGAAGCATTGAAAGAGACAATAAGGATAGTTCCATTTACAATCTTTTGTTTTTTGTTTTTTTTTCCTGAATTTTTATACAAATAGGAACATTCCATAACAAGAAATTAATTGCTAAATTCTTTAGATAATCAAAGTATTTAATCATGCACAAAGCTCGATATGACATGCATAGTTTACATGGCATGCCAGTTTGATGCACATTTATATGATTAAAGAAAAGAAGTATATTTTTTTTTTTTGGTACCCAAGTATCCCAACTTAACCAGACTAATTTCCTGGACCACCAGCCACCGACCCCTCAATAATTGGCGGAGGTAAACCACGTGTTATGCCCAAGTTGATCAGGGTTCAAGCACCTCTTATACTCCTGGCCCCAAGGGAGCCTTCCTCCATGGTTATTATATCATCAAACTGCTCCAATTAATATTGATTATTATATCACTCAGCTGCTCCAACCAGGAATTGAACTCCCACGCTGAGGGTGCAAACCCAACAATACCCTTTCTTTGTCAACTTGGATGTGTCCGGGGGGCTATATCAAAATATTTGTTAGGACTGAAGCTTGCATAATTCAATTTTTGTCAAGCTTGATTGAACTGTCCCATTTATGAAAAGCTAGCTATCAGGTATGGACAATGATGGTACACCAGGGGCACTATAGCAATTTAATTTTTAGTATTTTTCTTCCAAGCGGTCCATCGATAAAAGCATCTCATGTCAGTCTTGGATGGACCATTTATGATTCTATCCATCTCGACATTATACACCTCTACTTGTTCTATCAAAATACACTCGTCATGTCGATTTTAATTGTCACCATCAAAATTTTGCCGGTATTAAACTCTCTACAAAAACTTATATTTTTCTCTTATTACGACCTATCCAGAAAAATAGATCGCTACACGACGTGGTCAATCGAATTAGAACCAGGTTATTTACAAGTCACTGTGACTCTAAAATAGACAATTTGACCCACCTTTATATCTCTAATCACTATCTTCCATCTTATTTAAGGCGGTCCATTCTATATGCGTGTGATGCCCTATCTCATTTAGTAAACTAAGCTCTTGTTTGAAAGTGATTTTTTGAAGAACTTATTTTCAACAATACATTCTGAAAAAAAAAAAAATCATTTTTCACATTTTTCCATAATCTTTCCTTACTTTTTACTTTTTAGTCGCACATTTTTCCAAAAAAAGAAAAAAAAATTCTCTTTAAAAAATAAATTTTCGAAAGATCACTCTCAAACGAGGGCAAAATTATAGAATAGAGATGTAAGAATTAATACTACAAACTTAGTCAACGTCATGTATTGAAACTTGAATAATTTAACAATGAGAAAAGATATCAAGTGGAATAAATAAAGGCGAAGTCAATAATAGCATAAATTCGTGTAGGTAGTCCATCGAACTATCAATGTCCAAATGTGTGGAGAGAAGAAGATTTGTGTTGATATTATCATTTTGGGTTCTATCTTGTATTTTATTTGTTTATTGTCTCATTATCTCCCACAGGTTTTGTATTCATACTTCTTAGGTAATTACAGTACTCATAACTCCAATAAGAGAATTGACCATTTCACCAATTGTTATATTCCAAGTTGCATTGCATCTGCCCTAGAAAAAGATTGCAGTTGAACAAATATCTTTCAATAGTTTGTGGTAAATGAGCTTTACTAGTCTCGTATCGTAATTATTAAGATGATTATTTGATTTGATTTCACTAGATTGTGGTAACTGAGCTTTACATATCGATGAATTGATTTGATTGAATTTCAAGTAAAGTTGTCAAATTTCAAGAGAACGTGCTAGTGTTTGTCTCCCCTTTCATTGTTTAAATATGTAATGATAACATAACATAAGATGATTCTAATGGCGAATTGATTCTCTCTGCATATGAGGAAGATGTTAAAAATAAAAGCAATTAACCTGATTTAACTGCCATAATTTCAATAAATAATTATTAATAATCTCAAAATATTTAAAATAATAATCTTATTAAAATAATGGTGTTATGAAAATATTTTTAATGACCTTAGAATATATAATAATATTAAAAATAGAGAAACTCCTTATTATGTTTAGATTTGGTCGAGAAACATCTAATCTTGTAAAGTTTGAAGGTTGATCTCATCATTTTATCATGTTTCATTATTGAATCAATTAAATAAGAGAGGAAATCAATTAGAAATCAGAATTTTTATTATTTTTAGCATAAAACTTTCTAACGTGAAGAGAAGGAAAAAAAGAGATTAGTTCAATTACAAATTGATTACTGCTCGATGAAGTTCGCTCTATATAATTAATAACATTTATAGAGGATCACATTATCTAGCTGTATTGTGAGCCAAAAACAAAGATATACTCTTTCCCTTCTCTTTCTATTTTCACCGTTAGAGATGAACGAATTGCATATGTCCAAAAATTAGATCGAAGAATTGTAGGGTCTTGGAATTTCATGAATGCGGAGCCAACGACTTAAGTCGAACTTCGTATATAGTAAATCGAATTGGAAGAGCCTTCCTTTCATTTTACACAACTCTAAATGAAATGAGCCACCATTAGGAATCAATTGAGAGAAGCATTTTTTTTTTTTTTTTTGTGGATTTTTTAAATTTCTGATTATTTTAGTGATGTAATTGTGATAAAAATAAATAAATTCTATTTGTTTGTTGACAAATTTCGGACGTGGCACATATTTTTTTTTTTGACACAATTGGGCTTTATGCCATAATCCAACCCACTATGAGGCGGACTACCCTTCATTGTTTCAAGTTTGAGTGAGTGAATAAGCAAACTGCTTTAACTATAAGAGGATTGTGTTCATAATTATATATTATGTGATGTTATATTAGAGAGATTTTGTAGCGCCCCCACCCGTATGCATTTACTAGACTAGCTTTACTTTAGCCGTAAAATTAATAATTTAAGATACCTTTAGCGGAAAGTATAAAA
>CAIGRS010189445.1:0-13875 GCA_903798395.1 Fraxinus floribunda | reverse complement strand
AATGATTTGTAAATTGTAGAGAATATAGTAGAGAATGAGAGATTGATATTGATAGTAAGTTTGATAGGAAAAAAATGTTATAATGGAGAAGTATTTATAGGGAAAGAAAATTAGAAAAATGAAGAAAAAAATTATGACGAGTCGACGAGAACGAGCCGCTCAGCTCAATTGTCACCATTATAATTGGTCACAAAAACTCTCCATCTCATCCCATCCCACTCCACACCACTCAACGACGCTGCCCCAAAAATAATTGCTCATATGGAAATATCAAAAATGCTAAATGTACACCCCTTGGTGTACATTTAATTTCACATCTATCTTACATAAGGGGTGGAGCCTGCAATTTTAAAAATTGCGGGACCCACCCCCTATGTGAGAGTGATGTGAAAATGAATGTACACCAAGTGTGTAAGTATAGCATTACTCTGAAAATATACCCACTCGACCTGTTTTTCAAAATCTAAGGATCAAATTGACTACGATAATATTGTGGGCTTGACCCACCCATTTTGACCTCCACGTAAGAGTAATTTTATTTAAAAGTAAAAATAAAGTAAGTTATCCAAATTTTTTAAGACAAAAGTAAATTTACTTATGTTTTAAAATAATAATAGTTTTTGTTATTCAAAGTTAAGAATAAATAAATTACTTTATCTTCACGATTACTTATAAAAAGTAATTTTAAAAGAAAAGTTATCCAAACATATTTAGAGAAAAAATGTCATTGAAGGTAATTTATTTTTTTCTAAGATTAGAACAAGAAATTGTATAAAATTTTGTCAATCTTCTAACACGGTGTAGCCGTGTAGATGTTGATTTATAACAATACATTATAATCCATCTTAATTTTATCCTACCAATCCAAGCCCTTTCCAATAAAAGTGTGCCAAACACACCCTTATTAAAGTTCAACTCATCCTTTCCTCTCTTTTACCATTTCATTCTAACTTTAACAGAGATCTTACGATAAATAATATGTTACACCTATATACACGTTTTGATAGACAATATGAAAGAAAATGTATGCTTCTTAATTACAGGCTGTAGATATTTGCTTGAGCCTTCTTTAATTTCTAAACTTTCTTCAATATCTCAGACTTCTTCGTCACAATATCCATATAGAAAGACCGACTTGACATCTATCTGATGAATCTTTCACTCGTTTTGCACAACAATATTTCATCTCTCCCAAAGACTTCTTGATAGTGAAATCTTGCTCACTTGTAGCCTTCATCTACCAATATCGCTTTGTACCATTCAACTGTATTTTGCATGATTTTCATTTTTTAAGACTTACTTTACCTTGATGAATTTTTGTCCCTCGGGAATTTAATCAACTTCCAAGTTTCATTCTTTTCCTCCAATCCATCTTTCTTTCTCGGCGTCGTCTTCAAAAAATAGTGGATCAGAGTTTGCGAATATGACAACCTAAATATGCTATCTAGCGTCACTATATCTACTATGGATTATCTCAAAACCCCTTAAGCCTTGATTGAAAATGTCTTCTTCATCTTTCTGAAGTACATGAAAGGTCTAATTGAGTTCATTATTTAACTGTCAAGATCCATGCTATTGGGTTCTACTAGGTGAAACTTGAGAATTAGAGTTAATGAGCTTCAAAATGGGGGTTTCACCTCCCCTAACCACACTGTTCAAGACCTGTCGGAAAAATCTAAAACTTGAGCTTCTAAATCCATTCACATTTGCTCACTGGAGTTGGACACAAGATCCCTCTGGAAACCCAACTCTGTAGAGGAGCATTGTTGGTGCTCTACATTATGCCTCTGTCAAACAACATGAAATCACATTCAAAATCAACAAGGGGCGTAAATACATGGAAAACGGAAAACTCCTCTCTATACACACGAGAAGGCAGTCAAGAAGATGCATAAACATCTAAAGGGCGCCATGGAACATGGGTTTAGTCTTCATATAGCTAGCAATCTCCTACCGAAAAGCTCTATTATGATGACCGAGTTATTGAATGTAATGATAGGAGATCAACTTCTAGATTTTGCATTTATCTCTTGGAGATAAAACTTGGTGTACCAACAATTTGAAAACTATATTAAGATCCAGTAGAGAGGCAGATCTCAAGAGCCTTGCAACACTGAAGCAAAAATGACATGGATCTAGCATTTGTTGCATAACATTAAGCCTAAAGGCCCCAGGTATTTACAATTTGAGTTTTATGCATGTTTCAACCACTTATGCTATATGCAAAGGCCAAATCTATCCATCTTAGACCCTATTTTGTCAGGGTAAAAATAGATGCTAAATTAATTCAACCTGCACTCTCAGCTGATATGTTCACTAAAGCTTATTCAGCAATATTTTTTGACAGATTAAAAGACAAATTCAAGGTGGTTCCACTAGCTGCAGTCAACTCAAGGACAAAAACTGAGAGCTGATGAGTAGAATTGATAGGCTGTTGAAGTGAAAGGAAAATTGACTAACTATTGAGAGTGGTGGTCGTGGTGGAAGCATGAAGTATGTATAACTGATTACTGTATTTTTTAGAAGGTCAGGAGGAATATTCTTACATGCTTCATTTTGGATTCAAGTGACAACAGAGTCCGAAATTACATTTTAATACAATTTATGGTTTCTCTCATCCCAATAGATAATGACCAGACTGGTTTCCAAGCCTATTCCCAACATTTCTGGTAGAAGCAACCATCTGGTTCAGGTTTCAAACCATCAAACATAAAAGAACTGAATATTACATCTGAGAATTTATATTTGTTATACTAATTCACATTCAGAATCCAAGAACAGACTCAAGAAATGTCGAAAATATAGCTTATATAACCAAGTTAAGTGTGAAAATAAAATACACACAATTGTAACCAAGATCGTGCTCAAATATATGGTACCATACAATAGAACAGCATCATACTGGAGACAACTTGTATTGCTTCAAAAAAAAAAAAAATTGCTCAATGCCACACAACATGACCAATTACCTTATCCTTAAGCCAGCTATTGAAGACTATCTTTCAAATTTATCGTAAAACATTATTTTTCTCAATATACAGGAGTAAATAATATGTACATTTTGCACTCCCTACATAAATATAGTAAACTTCCTTTCTTAGAGGAGAACCACCTAAAGATGAATCAATAGTTTCTGTTTTCAATACATAACTGAACATGATTGGACACCACTATAATTAAAAAAAATAAAAAAATTAACTTCTTTTCCTTCCACAATACTCTTCAGTCCTATCCAATGCTCCCTACAAAACATGCCTAAAAAAAAAAAGGAATGGACTTTTACTTGTCCAGCACTGATTTTCTGAAATCAAACAGTTCTATTAAATTCATGTTCTGGACTAGCAATATATGAATTATGATCCTACAAAAATACTTGATATTCCTGCAAAGTCATAGAGAGAATTCTTCATTTCTAAAAAAATACTAGTGAATATATTCATATTCCAGTGGATGTTAAAAACTTAAGCTTAACCAATGCCTAAGACCATCAAACAAATACAAGGCAAGATCCAGTTTGGATCCTTATCAGAAATGCTAACAATAATTTCACCACTAATTTCATTATAATCAACAACGCGATGATATTATTCTTCTACAACCTATCATATACTAATGATTCTGCTATGTCCATATTCAAAACCCGAAAAAAATAAATAAATAAATAAAAATAAAAGAAAGAACAGATAATAGAGTATTAATCAACACATAGGATCAATCTGAAATCCTTTCTAGCTTACACCTTAAAGTCTAAAGCGATCAGTCCAAATCATGCTATAACAGTACTAAAAGTGAATGTACAGCTTTTGCACAATCAAAGGCCAACGAAGCTGAATAAGCAACCCCCAAAAAGAAATTTATAGCACTCAACAAAAATAAGCAATTATTCGTGTAATTAATTAAACGTGATGGAGAAGCATTCATGACCCAGCGACATACACAGTAATTGAACAATGAAGTTTCTAGTTCATTATTAATCAATTAGCGATAAATAATAAAAATAAGTGGGAATTCTCTCCTTTTTTAGCACATGTGCTTATCTGAGATCCGACGTCCAGCCCATAAGACCAAATCAATCCTGGGCCTTCAACTTTTCGACA
The DNA here is from genome assembly GCA_903798395.1 of Fraxinus floribunda. Taxonomy (NCBI): domain Eukaryota; kingdom Viridiplantae; phylum Streptophyta; class Magnoliopsida; order Lamiales; family Oleaceae; genus Fraxinus; species Fraxinus floribunda. Next base: position 9,778 of record CAIGRS010189445.1, on the reverse strand, counting down.
CGCTTATTCAACTGGTCGATCTTGACGATAAGCCCGGTAACCGAATACAGAAGCCAGTAGAAAATGAGAGCGGAGGCAATGAGAAGGGCATTCCGCTGGGACTTCATGATGGATTTCTGGTGACGGAGATGTTCGGAAGGGGAGCAGGATTCGGATTCACAGGTGGGTCGGGTCTCGTACTTCCAGTAAATATCCATTAACAGGAACAGGCAGAAGGGTACGATGGAGAGGAATGGTTTTAAGAGGTTGCGGGTTACGGTGATCAATCCCTTACGGAGCGAGTCGAGACCCGGGAGAGTCAGGAGGAGGAGCATGATGGCCTCTGCTCCAGCGGCGTAGCCTAGCACCACCCATTCCAAAGCCATTGATGACTGATTGATTTAGGGATTCAATTTGGATCGAATTGAGAGAAGGAATTTCAAGAAAGTTTGATTCCCAGATTGAGGCTCGGTGGGAAATAATTAAATAAACAAGTAAAGTGGAGTGGGTTAAGAAAGGTATCTTATTTAATTAATGAACGATTATTAAACTTAACCTTAAACTCAACAATAATAATAATAATAATGTTATTAATTACTCACTCAACAATTCGAACGATTATCCGGGTCCATCATTGGAGTGAAATCCATTGCTCCAACTTGACGAAAATTATCATGTGTTCGATGGAAATCAGATATGATGCATTAACGACGTTAAATTTTCGAGTTAATTAAATAAATACTCATTAAACTTATTCATACTTATTAATTACTCACTAAACAAACAAAACATTAGTCAATGATGAAAAATAATGACTCATTTAACTTCATAGGCTATAAGTCCGGGATGAAGAATATTAAAATTCATACCACAAACGATTTAGCCAAAATCTTATTGGATATTTAGAGAAAATCAGTTCATTGAGTTAGGTGCTCAATAACAAATTATTGAAGATAATGTGATAAGAGTCGTTTATCTCTTTCATTCAAATTTGTATAACTCTATCCTCATCTAACCATTTTCAGTTTTGATTATGCCTATCTTTGGAGAAAAAAATCTGGGAAATTAGTTCAATCCTCTCACACCAAATAAAATTATTTGCCTTTTGCTTTTGGAAGAAGCAAAGGAACCCGGTTCTCTACTTTGTGCAAACCATCCTTGCTTTGTGCAACTTTCTCTAGTCCAGCTTCTCCTCTTCAAATCTTTGTGTGCCGTGTCATTCTCCAAAATTTGGTATTGCCTTTGTGGTGTTGGATTAATGTTTTTTGAGCCTAAAACAAAAGGGAAAAACAGTTAATTTGAATTCTTCTTCTTCTTCAATTTTTGAATTCCTTTGAACTTTCTTTCTTAATTCTCTACCGATTACTTTGTGTAACTTAATTGTAGGCGAAATTAAGTTCAACACCCGAGTTTTCTGGCATGAATTAAACCATCACACGCTGTCATGGCCTCAACTTTTTCAGCACTAAGTTCTTCCACCTCCCTTTTAGCGTGTGCTGCAATCACCACCCTTCGGTCATCACGAATGACAACACTTGTAGTGTAGAAACGCCGTATCACCCCCAAGAGATAATTTCGAAATTTAAAACATGTTTGGGAAATGTTTATAAATGGTTTAAGTTTAAAAGTATATAAAAACGAGTTATCAACAAATAGATAGTACTTGTGAGTCACTCGAAATATGTAAATAAAAAATAACTCGAATGTTTGTAAATACTTTATAAACATGAGCCTAACATAAACACAAGCCACGACGTTGTCCCGGTACAATTCATTAACCTTTACATCTTTAGTTTTATGTCTCATTGTACAATACAAATGTGGCTTTAAAAGATGCTTGCCTAAAGTCGTTGGATACCTCTATAATGTTTCAAACCTTTTCTGATGTTTTATTTTGAAGCACCTTTCTCAATTATATATGGATTACTTAGCCTTTAAGCACGATGTAAAGATAGTGATAATGAGTGAGAGAATATACAGAATGATTCTTCCACATACATGCACACTACTTTAGCTAAAAAGCTTCCAGCTTCGATCATAGAGAAGTAAAAGAAAAAAATAAAATAGTACTCTAATGAGTCATGACTCATTGCATATCCTTGGACGTGTTGGCTTTCATTCAATTATATTTTTGCTGACATTATTTATATCATTTTGTGATTATCAGGGCATTGAACAATGTATTATGTTTCGGTTATCGAATGAGCTGTTCTAAACATATAGTTTAGTTAATCTGAAATAAAACTTGTGTTCCTAGCTAGTAGTTCTGAAAAGTTTAGGGCTTGTTTGACGTAGATTTTTTAATAATGGATTTTGAAAAATAAGGAAAAATCATGGAATCATGTGTCAATTTTTTTTTTATTGGGAGAATACATGAGTTTGGAGAAAAATGAATTTTAAAGAATTTTTACCAAACGAACTATCTAGTCTTATATCTAACGATATTGAACGCAATTAGAAAGCCTTATTTCCAAAGCATCTTGAATGTGTATTCTTTATTTATACTTGCCAAGTTTAGTGCCCATTATGATGATAATTTCTGGATTAATTTATGTGTACATAGACGTACAACCCCTATGTGTACATCTATGTACAGATAGCATAGCTCATAATTTCTAGTATATGATCTTTGATGTGCAGAAAACGCATATTCAATTATTGACATGCATGGTGATACTAATGAAAAGTGTAATATTCTTAGTGTTGCCTACTTTGAAGAGGATAACTCGAAAGGCTATGAGGGATCGACAAAGTATCTAACTAGACGTAAGTTCATTTGAAACATGAAGAGGTGTCAATATTTTTGGAATATTGAGTGATCAAATTATTGAAAAAGCAATAATAACAAACGGAATTTTCTAATTTCTATCATTAGCTTGCATACATGTTATACCCCGTTGGATGGATTGCACCATATATACATATGTATGTACATGTATTTAATGTTCGAAACTCGAATACTTAACAGAAGAAATGCATCGTAGAAATATTACAAATGCATGCCTTTACAAAAAGAATAGACTTAGCCTCCTTTTTTCCCTTCTCTTTTTTAGGTTTTGTATTGGAGTCCATGCTCGTAGTTCACAACTTTTTCAGAGAGTATCCTTTTTGATACAAATTCCAAATTATTTTTAGCAGAAAAGATGAGCAAAGATAGAAAAGCAAGTTGATGTCCACCATGAAAATATGGCAAGCCAAAAGGGTTATCAAAAGTAGCAAATTCTAGCTAGCTACAAATTGAACTGGGACACGAATTTTCTTGAAACTTTTGTTATTTCATTTACCTGCAAAAAGAAGAAAAAGTTTCAAATTAATTATTTAATCAAATATTATTACTATATTAATTAATTACTTAAGAGGAAGAAAAAACGAATTTACGTAGTTTGTATCCAATTACCATTTCCCCCAAAGAACCTTCTCATGAACACCAAGAAAACGATGAATAAAGCAACCCCAGCTAATATTCCAATTATTATAGCAAATGTCTTCTCCGATTCATTGCTTGACGAATCTGTAAAGAAAGAAAGACAATCGTGAAAATCATCCATCGACGCTGAACATATATATATAGGATATATAGTGAGTGTTTGGCTGAAACTAAAATTAGATTTTTATTAAATTGTGATAAAAGTTTTTGAAATATATACTTAAAAAGCTGTGAGGCCCATGAATGATGTGGTTAATATTGATTGTTTGACTTTGACTTAAATTAAAATCTGATTTTAATCGAAAACAAACATGACCATAGTATTATAAAAGAAAAAAACGTTCAATGTTTTCTTATGTAACGTCCAATCCTGTAGAATTTCGACGTGCAAGTTTGTAATATGCCTAAAAGCACTTGGAGAATTTGAATCACCCATTGTTTTTGATGAAGTCGACAAGTTAAAGCTAATTATGTATGGTACATATTGGCCAATATGTTTGGAACATTAGCATTGAAATATGCAAGGGACAAGGACTCAAAAATAAATTAAAGAAATGACAAAAAATTCAAATTAATTAGTTAATTTCTTCTTGTATTTTATTTCCTAGTTAAGCAAGCACAATAATCTTAACATAAATATAAGTTCTTTTAATTCAAGAATGGCTTACGTACCATGGTTGGATCTTGCATAAACATGAGCTCCACTGGTTGAGTACCTAGCATAGCACTTGGCCAAGAACATGTCCCCAAAAACAGCGCCACCGCACTCACCTTTCAGCCGCCTAATCGCCTCCGTCAAACAATCTTGACACTGGTCCATACTCAAATCCCCCACACATTGCGCCACCCCTTGAATATCCTCGGAGCCACCCACCCTGAAGGCTCCACCTCCACCATTCAAGCCTGCTAGTACCGCATCACGGCGGCTCATTTCATCGTTGTTGAAACCTTCAGACGGTCCGCATTTCTTCATCACAGCAGTCTTGTCCTCCACCCCTATGAATGTAGCATTGTCATATTTCACAAAGCACCCTTCTAACTGTATGGCTCCGCCGCATGTTTGCGAGCACAATGGGCCGAGTTGAGTCACTGCTTTCGCCACGCAGGTGGCGCAATCAGGCATGGCTAAATCTCCCCGGCATTGGTACATACCGTATACTACGTCTTGTGGGCTTGACCCCATGACTGTGAACTTGTTGTAGGAAGAGTAAGTGGCTGAGTTCACTAGGGAAGTAAGGAGTGAGTTGAGGTTCGACTCGTATGGCGAGTCCGGTGCGTACTTTATCTGTGAGCAGCCACCATAGACGAAAGAGCTCAAAGAGCTGGAATGTGCAGGCATGAAGAAAGTGGAGAAAAAGTTGAGGATCGTTAGGATTTCAAGAAGATGATGAACTGTTTTTGCCATTTTTAGAGAGACGGAGAGAGATGTTATGGGAGGTGCAAATCAACGGCGATCGGCAGTTGTATGCACCAATCTAAGAACGTTTGTACGCTCTCTGTGTCATCTGTGAGTGCCAATAGAATGGCTGCATCAATGAGTATTTAAACAGAATTTTTTCCTTTTAAATAAAATCATTTAACAATAAATTTAGACTTGCAAACTTTTTTTCGTGGAAAAGAAATGGGACCAGCTTTTTCATTAGCCCTCAATATTTTTTTTCCTCAAGCTGTATTCATTTGTGTATGGAAGAAATTATGCAACAACGCTTTTGAACTTTAAGAGGTGCATGTTACAATAGAAACTATTCAATTATACATCTTAGTATTTTGATTTCATAATCCTTTAAAGCTTTTTGACTAATTTATTTCATGCTCCATGCTTTCTTTCTTGTAATTAGCAAATCCAGAATTCCATTTTAATAGGTCAACATTATTAAAAAAGAAAAAAAAAAGTGCGGATCAAGCACTCAAAGTAATAATCAATTTTGGATTCTTGCAAGATGGTGATTTGTTTTAATACATCAATTTAATGCTTGTTTGAGCTTTACATGGTTCGTGTTAATCTTAATAGACTCTAATACCCCCATTAAGAGTAAATTTGACAAGATTTTGAAAAAAATTAACTGCCCGTTTGGTAGATATTAAAATCGGATTAAAATTGAAAAATCAGTCGTTATTGTTGACTTTTATTAGACAAATGGAACCCAATAACGGTCATATTTTCAATTTTAATAGACTTTTTAGCCCTTCCAAGTAGGCTCTAAAAGTTACTTTTGAACATATTTACATAATCTTCTGGAAATGCTTTTTATGACTAGAAAAAAGATTTTCTACAAAAAGTAAAAGGAATAACAAAAGCCATGTCAAATGGACCATAAATTTTGTGGTCGCATCTTAAAGGTCATCTTCATTAAGAAGAGTAATCGAAGTCATTTACATTATCTGTTGTTTGAAAATTTATTCGATGTAAAATTTTATCCCTTAATAGATCATTAGAATTCAATCAAGATTATTATTGAGGGTTTCTTTGGTTCTTCCAAACATGAATAATATTTCCAGATTGAGGAATTCACTTTATATGTTCTTGTAATTGCTCTTCACATTTGTCCTCCTAATAAATTTCGTCTTTATCCAGACAAATGTATAGTTAACAACCCTAAAACTATTATGGAATCATGCTACATAATTGCCACTTAAGGTCCCCATGCATCTAAAATCTTCTGTTTACTATTTTATTTTAAAGCTGATGTGTACTTTTAATCAATTTCTTCTACTAGGTTGATTTCTTTCTTAATTATTGTGTTACTTATGCATTGTAACTTACACAGAGAAACTAAAAACATAGAAAAAATATTTATACTATGAAAAATGATCTAATGAGCATATGTATTCATCTCACGTTAAGCATCGATGCCATGTTATATATATATTTATTCATTGATGAATAATAACAAATTCAATTCAAATCTTAAGATTCACAATAATGTTTTCCACCAACAAATTGATATTTCATATCTTTGGTAAATGCCCTTTCAATCTTTTAGTAAAGTTGGTTAGTTTATCCTTTTTCGGAGCTAACAACTTTTTTGAATGTAGACAAACGCCAACAACTGTACCATCGCCATTAGAGCCCACAAGCAACAAAGTAGGGATTCCACATGAAGAAGCAACCCACGTCACCTGTTAGACCTTACGTAACACTTTATATGAAACACTTTATATATGAAATTTTTGAACTTTTCTTTTTTATTCTTCAAAAATTCAATTACTATTTCATTTTTATCTAAAAGATTTTTTATTTTTATTTTTTCATTCATCTATTTCTCCACAAATTAACATTAAGTCGAGTCATCTCATTAAATCATTTATATTTCTTATTTTTATTTTTACACAAAATTATATAGTTTTTATTAGTTATATTTATAGATTCTTCTCTTCTATGAAACTCTCGTACAAAAGAAAAATTCATCAACAATAGATACCAATAAAATTATATATGAAATTTTAAAAAAGTTTAAGTTCCAAATTCTAAAGTGAATGAGAAATTGATATTTAGCTACAAAATAACAACTAAAATCAAAATTTATTATCTTTGATTATTTTTTATTTTTATTCACTGAAGTTTTTTTTGTTAATTAGAAGATGGCAATTAAGAAAGTTTATTGATTTTTCTAGATTTTATTGGAAGAGTCAATTAATGAAGTATTTCCCAAATTTTTTAATATATTGTTAACTTACTAAAATTATTTTTTGTTAATTTGATGTTAGAGTTTAGTTAGGAAAAGAAGATAATAAATCTCATTAAAAAATCCTTGAATGACAGAAAAAGATTTAATGAAAAAATTTATAATTAGAAACTAGTGTGCAAAATGTTAAATAATGTAATATATAGGGTCTGATTTTTTAATTCAGTAAAGGGCATTTTTGTCTATTCACTGATTTATAATGACATATTTATAAAAGGTAATTATATTACCACCACAAAATTTACTTAGTACACCACAACTAAAATATATTTTTAATAAATACACTACAATATATAGTATTGTAATGTACTCATCATCATATGAATATTACTCTTCATTTTTTTCATTGATATACACCATAGAGTATAAATACATTTGCCGTGAGGAAAAGAAAATTTTCATGCCGCCATCGACGAAAAAGCTATGTGCAATTAGATGTTGAGAAAAAAGAAAGAAAAAATTAGGTTTCTATTTGTGGTGAAACAATAATTTATTTCAGGGTAATTGTATATTAAAACTCTAATTATTTAATTTTATTTAAGCAAATATTGTGGCACACTTAATCAAATTTGTAATAGTAATATAATTACCTAGTTATAAATTTATCAACAAATGATGTTATTTGTAACCACTAATCAGAGTTGAACGTGCATTGCACGTTATTTTAAAATTTTTATAAGTGATGTGAAAGTAATATTTGACTCTCCATTAACGCCTTTTGATTTAAATATGAGAGAAATGCAAACTCTTGAAAATAAATATTAATTATTATAAATGCACATAAATAGTGAAATACATACTTGAATGTGAGTATTATAATTACAATTAAATACATAAATAAAACTGAATGTCGAATATGATATATAAATAAATGTGAATATTAATTAATTTAAAATCAATACTAAGGAATATATATGTGACAATGAATGTTAAATCATTTATATTAAATAAATATAATTTAATTTTCAATTAACTAAAACTGAATGTTAATTAACATAAACGTGAATAATAAACGACATTTTTAAATGTGAAATTCTAATTAATATTAATTAAATGAATGTAAATGTTAATTAATTGAGAATTAATAATAGAAATATTGATGTGAACGTGAACGTGAAATTTTAATTAATATTAATTAATTAAGAATTAAAAGCAAGGAATACATGCATGAACATGAATTTGTAGTATTTATTACAATTTATATATTAAATACATATTGAAAAATAAAAAGTAAAGTATTATTTAAATAATAGAATTGTAGTGAAGTTATAATCGTCCAAAAAATTATTCTCATTTGATTTGATATTTAATATATTATAGATTATGCAAAAAATAGAATATAAAATATAAATTTATATAAATAAATGGTAATTACACCAGGGTGTATCATGTAAGTTTCCCTTTAAAACATTTATATGTCATAGTCCTTGTTTGACATCCGTTAATTTATCATTCTCATTTTCATTTCAATCACGTATTCTCCAAATAAAATAATATTATACACAAATCAAACACTTTCATCACTTTTGCACCATACGAATTCACATTAATCACTATTTCAAAATTTATATTCTCCTCAAAATTAGATTCAAACACAAGCTAATTGTTCCACTGTGATTTGTGTGCCAGAAAAAGTACAGATATGGTGTAATAACATTTTTTAAGTTGCCCTTAATAATATTTTGTTGTTTATTATTAACTGAAATGTACGATGCAATTTATTGTTCACTTGAGAAAATAACTAATTAAGTTCTTCCTATCACTTTGTTATGACATTAAGAGCATGTTTAACCATCATTATTGTAGAACGAAGAGTTTTGAATAGTATTTTTTTGGAAAATATGTGATTAAAAAGTAGGAAAAAAGTTTTTAATATATGTGTAGAATAATTTATTGGTGTGAATGTGTGGTTAAAAATAGGCATGTAGCAACTATAAAATAAAGTAATGAATGTCAAACACACCGTAAGTTAGGAACTTCTTGGTGAAACGGGCCTCATTTTTGTAAGAAAATGAGTTTTGGAATGTGACTTTTTTGAGAAATGGGTGGTTGAAGGTGAATTTTGAAAAAAAAAAAAAAATGAATTTTAGAAAAACTGGAGGCCAAACATAGTCTGTAACATGGCTATTATCTGATTTAGAATTAATATTGTTCATGACAAATGAGAGATGGTTGGCACCTTGTTTTATCTAGGTCGTATTGTTAACTATTTCACTAGTTAAGGTGAGTGATTTCTTCTATAGCGTTTTCTAATTATTAACAATAGTGCGCTCGAAGTACATTGAACTGGACAACAAAGAGCATGTTTGGCAAAGCTTAAATAATAATTTTAAGTTGGTCGTGTATACTTTCTATTCATTTATTTCTTAAGATCTACAATTTACTACTCACTTATTATTCACTTTCGGCATAACTCACAGCATATAGGCACTAACAAAGAAGAACGAAGTGTAAAAATTCAATAATATAGCATGATTTTGCGAATAATCAAATTCCACTTGACCGTTATATGGATTACCTAAATTCTAAACCTTATGCTTGATCTTATATCACTAAGAGTTTTTTAATATACCAATAAGTGAGAGTAGCTGATATGATCAAATACCTCAATGGGTTGAAAACTGAGAACCCCTACACGTACAGAAATGGATTAACAGAACCCGTACCGACAACACACATGCAGGGG
>CAIGRS010189443.1:0-25588 GCA_903798395.1 Fraxinus floribunda | reverse complement strand
CCAGCCTGCTTTTAATCACACTCACACTCAAATAAGCAATTTGTAAAAAAATTAAATTTTTATATCATAGTTTCCGAACCAAACAAATTCTCAAAAAAGGCGCCCGTCAAAATAATTTTCCCGCGCAGCAGTTTTCTCTTTGGCCCCTTCATTTTGTCCCAATTCAAACTTTTGCGCCACCTCTGAGCTAACACCGCAGAGTTAGGGTTCCGCCGCATTAAATCGTCGGAACCAATGGAAACTCACCAAATCTCGCAGCTTCTCATCCAGACACTCAGTCATGACAGCTCAATTCTCACTTCCGCCACCGATGCCCTCGATCGCCTTTCACTCACATTCTCTAATTTTCCTTTCTCTCTTCTTTCCATCATCGCTTCCGGTACGCTCAATCAGCCCTACTGCACCAAGATTTTATGATAATTGATTGTTTTCTTTACTTTTTTATTTAATTGCTTTTTGTAGGAGATGACCAAGGAGTGAAACTTGCTGCAGCTACTTATCTAAAGAACTTCACACGGCGAAATACTGATGCGAATTGTACAAATTCGTCGACAAGCAAGGAATTTAGAGATGAGTTAATGCGTGCTTTGCTTCAAGTCGAACATCCTGTTCTCAAAGTTTTAATTGAAGCTGTATGTACATTGATTTTTAGCCCTGTTTGACATCCATTAAATCAAAACTTTCTCAAACTCATTTTCAACTACACATTCACACAATAAAATATTTTGCAGGTAAACTCAATTTTTTTTCTACTTTTTAACCACATATTCACCCATAAAATAAATATTCTGAAACTCATTTCCCCCCCCCAAAAAACTCATTTTACTTTTGAGTGATTTCATGTTATTTTTTTTCAGAGAGATACTTGTTATCCTTGTTGATTTGGTTTTATCTTCTGTTTGTTTCTAGTTTCGAGCTATTGTTGCTGTGGAGTTTGTGAAGAGTAATTCATGGCCGGAACTTGTACCGGAGCTTAGGTCTGTAATTGAGGGCAGTGACCGGATCTGCAATAGTGGGAAATCTGAATGGAAAACAATCAATGCCCTAACGGTGCTGCACTCGCTCATTAGACCATTCCAGGTACTGAATCACTTGAATACAAAAATAAACCTGGCTTTTTTGTGTTGTTGTACCATTTTTATCAATTTGTACGAGTTATTCATTTCAGAAAAGAATCGAATTGAACTGTTGTCTGTTGGAAGGCTGATTGGGATATGATAAGGTCAGTGAATGACTATGAGAAATTTGATCGTTAGTTCATAACAGAATGTAAGACAGAGATGAAGAAAATTTTGAAGTGACACAACTTCCACCATCTTAGTGTCAAGTCTGTTTTGGTTAATCTATAATCAGGCTTCCAGTTGAATATTATCCAAGGAGAGATATTAATCATCAAATGAGCATGTTAACTTACAACCTTTAAACCATATTTTTTGAGTCTTTACTGAAGAGTGAAAAACCAATATTTTCTCTTCCAGCACCAGCCAACGCTGCCAAAATCCTTTTTTTTTTTTTTCCTTTTGTGATTTATTTGTTAGAAGTGCTCTGATCGTATTTTATCCATCTGGCAGTACTTTTTAAACCCAAAACTTGTGAAGGAGCCAGTTCCACCCCAGTTAGAGCTAATTGCAAAAGAGCTGCTTGTACCCTTGCTTGCAGTCTTCCATCATCAGGTGGAAAAGGTAATTTTCCTTCTGATTTTATTACTTTTTCCATTTTACCATTTGTTGAACTGTCTTGAATTCATGTCATTGGTGCACTAGCAGGCATTAACTGTCCAAGATAGAGTGGACGTGGAAACTGAGAAGATCCTCCTCATCATATGCAAGTGCATATATTTTACAGTAAGTTTAATTTTTACGGCAGCTTTCTATGTTACACGGCGTTTGTCTCTCTTTGTAGGCTATATTTATCTCGAACTTGCAAGTATGCACATTTCTTCTCGCGTTTCATTTTTTCTTTTCTACTATCACTGATTGCGTTCTTTTAGTTTTTAATTCGTAATTGTCCATCTATCCTTTATCTGGAGACAACTTTCTAATTCTTCCCTTTTCTCCGAGCCACATTTAATGTTGTTGGTTTTGCAGGTACGGTCACATATGCCATCTGCTTTGGCACCTTTTCTTCCTTCTCTTTGTAGCGATCTGTTTAAAGTTTTGAGTTCTATAACTCTTGAGGGTGGAGAAGCTTTTGTAGAAGGGCAGACACTGAGGCGAAAGATGGGAAAGAGAGTTTTACTCATTTTCTGTGCTTTAGTTACTCGACATCGGAAGTTCTCTGACAAGTAATATACAGACCCTTTCGGATTTGACTTCTATGAGGAAAAGGCAACTGAAATTGGCCCTTATATTTGTCAAATTTTGCATTTGCAGGCTGATGCCAGACATTTTTGACTGTGTATCACAAATCGTCAAGTACAGCTTAATCATTAGTGTAAGGGCTTTGTGATTGCCTGAATTATGATAACTTCGAATTCTTGCTTGCTTTTCATTGAATTTTTTTGGTAATTCTTATGGTACTATTGTATGCCTGTTATGATTTTGTGCCTTCCTCATGAAACTGACAAGGATTATAACACTTGGCTTGTAATGGTTGCAAAGTCTAGCTGCTTTTGATCTTCAAATTGATTTATTAATGAACTGAAGAAAGTGCAAAAACAGATGCATGAAGCTGACCTGAAGTTTATGGAGAGAACAAGCCCTAATTTGTTGTTGTAGCGTAACTTATACTCGGGCGTTATTTAATTTTCCATTTGACCTGTATATTCAGTTTGTCTCTTGATTTTTTCCGTTCAGCCCATGAAATAAAGGAAAAAACTTTCCAAATATTTGACATCCCATGGATAATCCTTGTGCAGAAGCTGGATTTTTTATCAGAGAGGATAGTTTCATTAGCTTTTGATGTTATCTCTCGTGTTCTGGAAACTGGACCGGTAAGCACATTGGATTTTCTCATTTATTAATAATATCCATTTTCCTGTTCTAGTGGTTTTAGTATCCTTTTTTCAAATGATCTATTGTTCTAACTGACGTATTTGAATTCTGTTTTGTGACTCCATCTGAGACATTACTTTATCTCATGTAAATCACCTGAAAACAGGGATGGCGACTTGTTTCGCCCCATTTTTCAACCTTGTTAGACTCTGCGATCTTTCCAACACTAATAATGAATGAGAAGGTGAGATCTGATATTTTTCGAATCTTTTAAAATTGCAATGGTGATATTTTAAAATTTTGATTGCATGTAGAAGATGAACCACTTAAGAATTGCATCGAGGAGTTGGTGTCAAGATTTTAGCATGGAACCACTGTCCTTTCTTTCTTGTAATATTTCACCAAATGTTGTCTCGGTAGCATATAATTGTAGTTTTCATGTTCGAGTAATTTACTTGATTCTGTCTTCAAGTAGGACATTGCTGAATGGGAAGAAGATGCAGAGGAGTACATGCGGAAAAATCTTCCATCTGAACTTGTATGCATTCATATCATCATCTTTTAATATCATCTATATATCTGTCATTAGTTTTGATTACATTGGTTTCAATTGCGTTCAGGAAGAAATTTCTGGTTGGAGAGAGGACCTGTTTACTGCAAGAAAAAGTGCTTTGAATTTACTTGGCATTATTTCAATTTCAAAGGTCTGTATTCCAAACTTACGCTTCCAGATCCCTCTGTAGAAATGCTCATATCGATCCTAACTTGCAGGGACCTCCAGTTTTGTCTTCTTCAGTTTCATCTAAACGTAAGAAAGGTGAAAGGAACAAAAGAAAAGATTGCAGTTCTATTGGAGAGTTGTTAGTGCTACCCTACTTGTCAAAGTTCCCTATACCTGTTGATTCCAGTTCAAAGGCTATAAATGAGTGAGTTGAAAGAAACTTAACTCAATTAACTTTGATTTGGTTGAAATTAACTCATGACAACTTTGTGTGTATTATTAGAATGCTTTCAAGATGTCTAATTGCTGCTTCATCCATATTTCTCCTTCAGCCCTCCTTGTCCTTTCTCGAAGCATAAATTACTGTACTCTCTCTGAAGAGTATCTGCTTAACTTTTTGTTAATGATTTGGTTGATGTTATTGTGGCAGATACTTTGGTGTTTTAATGGCCTATAGCAGTCTTCTAGATGTAAGGACATCTGATGCTAATGATCCTATGAAACTTGCCTTATCTAGTTGTTACAGAAACAATTTATTGTCTTGCACTTCATGATCAGTTTCTGAAGGAGCAAAAGCCTGGATTTACTGCCACTTTTATTCGGACGCGGGTGCTACCTCTGTATAAAGAATCTTTTTGTCAACCATATTTGATTGCTTCTGCAAACTGGGTTCTTGGAGAGCTCTCTCCCTGTATCCCCGAGGTGAGGCAATTTTATCTTGTATTGATTACTCTCATAACCATGTTTTTATGCATACAAACATGGATGCCTTTTACCATTTCAATTCATTTTGTGGAGCATCTTCTGAGAAATGTTAAATTTGCATTGCCAGGAAATGAATGCTGATATATACACATCATTGTTGAAAGTGTTGACAATGCCTGACACAGACAATTTTTCATGTTTCCCTGTCCGGACATCATCTGCTGGTGCAATTGCGAAACTTGTTGAAGTAAGAAGGTTCTAACTTGGTATCATTTTTCTTGAAGTGAAGTCAATTAAGTATGATCTCCTACTTCTGGATTGGCAGAATGACTACATGCCACCTGAATGGTTACCTCTGCTTCAAATGGTAGTTGGTAGGATTAGCGATGATGAAGAAGAGACTTCAGTTTATTTACAGCTTCTTGGTACATTAATGGAGATTGGGAGTGAAAATGTTGCTCCTTATATCCCAGATATTGTTCCATTGTTGGTAGGAGCAATATCGAGGTGTATACCTCCTAGTCCAGATCCATGGCCTCAAGTATGACTCCTCTTCTTGTCCACTAATTTTCTCTACATATTTGTTTCTTCTCTAAATTTACCTGTCTTGTGAGAATACTAGTTGGTGATGGACCTAGGATTTGGCGATTGGAGAGGGCAAAGCCTGTAATTGATATATGAAGGAATTATCTAATTATTTTGTTTAGTCTTGTGGAAATTGAATAAAAAAGGGACTCGTGACATGCATGGCAAATGTACTTTGGCCACCACAAGATTTTGAGCTTGTAGTTACTACTATCTCACGTTAATTACGTAAAGTTATGACTGTTGCTAGTGACTCTTCCTTAAACATTAGCAACAGGCTATTTTGTTTAGGAATCAACAGGCATGCATCTAGATTCAAATAGACACATGGCTTTCTTCTGATTAAATAGACTTTAACCATATTAGCGAACTAAATAAAATTACTTAAACCATATTCTCTAATTCAGATAATCAAGGTAGGTGAGAATGGTGGATGTTTAAATCATGGCACTGGAACCAACATCGATGTAGAAGTTACAGGTAGGAAGCTTACTACTCTCCCATATCGTGTGAAAGCTATAGCTTTTTCTACAAATCACTCCAAGGAATGATTGAGGTTAGGCAACACGAGGAATATACCTGTCTTTGGCAGGCAGAGTAGCTTTTAATGTCTTGGACATAATGAAAGATCCACTGAATATGTCAAAATGCAATTTATCCTATCCATTTTTGTTGGAAGTTAAGGCCAAACACCAGTTTTTCTTTTCTCTTACCAGGTTAACTTGCAATTTAATTAGTTTATATGCAGCTCCAGTAGGCCCTTTTGGGTTTGTTGTGAACGAATGATTCGTCAGGCTTGGGGGGTGGGGTGTTTAAAATTGAGGTTGAATGAGATTTTCCTTTTTCTAGATTGTAGATTGAGAAACTCCCAACGGGGCTTGGGCATGGCAAGACCAGAATTTGAATTAGAACTGACTTATTTCTAGTATGTAGATTAAGGAATTGCTCTAATCTTACGGACTGTGGTTGGGCCTGCTTCTGCCTGGGCAGCCTATCTGTAATTTTTGGTTTGATGTCCTTTTAGATTATTCTCTACTGAAATTCTTGTCATATGTTGTATGCTAAATTATGGAAAAACCTTTGGCATCCCATGTTTTGAGAAAATACATATTAATTGAACATGTACATCGTGTTGGATATCATTGATGGTTAATGATGAATTAAGTAACTCTCCTAACACATGCACTTACTCAATAATACATGCATACATGTAGATGTGTGTGGATATTTATGGTTTAACTGAAACTGCATCTATTAGATGGTTGAAAGGGGCTTTGCAACATTAGCATTGGTAGCTCAATGTTGGGATGACTCTGCACCTGAAGGATCTGAAGAAAATGAGTCATATGTTGCATGGGTATCTCAGCGAACAACTATTGCAAAAGCCTTCTCAGATCTCCTGCAACGAGCTTGGTTTTTCCAGTCCATGGTTAGTCATATATATATTTGTCATTGGAAAATGGGGCTCTTAGAAGTTATTGCTATGTTTTTCTCTTGTTAAATTGATTGTCTTCTAAAGTAATTAATTTTAATAATCATTGAGCAATGACAAACTGGGACTCATCCTTTTACTAGATCCCATCGAGCTACTTCTACTTTAGCTGACTGTATCAAGTTTTCCAGGATCTGAAGTGGCTAGTAGAAAAGCTGGAAGTTATTGGATTTTGAAGTACAAAGTTGCTCTAACTAGAATATTGTTTCTCTTTATCATACTGATTTACTTTTGCAATTTGGCTACTCAAATTTCTGATGCTCATTTGTTCTATGATCTGATGTATCATATTCTCAAAATCATGTGGTTATTGCTCCATCCTTGGTGGCTGCGAGTATTTATCACAGGAACTGAATTTTGTTTTAAATGTACTGGATGAGACACTATAAAATTGATACTTTGAAAAATTGTGGACATCTGGTTAAAAGTGAGCGGTGAGAAATCTTGCAGTGATATGGAATCGATATGTGGCAAAGCAGTTTGGACTTTGGCATTTACCTACTCTGTCCAGATTTTCTTCTGCATTAGATCACTTTCCATACGATTATGCAATTGGCTTATTCATACTTTTTAGATGATCTAGGAGAACTTAATTTATTGTACACCGAACATGTTTTAGCTATCAATTTGATATGCATATCTTACAAGGCAGAATCATGTTTATGATATTCCTCTGCTGTGCGAATGATCAGGAAGGTGAGGCTGCTCTTTCAACAGCGTCTCCATCGTGCGTGGATGATTCATCCACGTTGCTTGGGTTCATAATTCAATATATTGCGGATAGCAATATTGTTCTACAGCTAAAAATCTCAGAGTTGCTAGTAGCTTGGTCTAATCTAATTGCCGAGTGGAATGCCTGGGAAGAAATGGAGGATTTATCAATTTTTAAGTGCATCAAGGAAGCTGTTAGTCTAAACAACAAATTTTCTTTGAAGAATTTCGTTGTGGGACAACTACCATCTCCTCCGGCTCCTCCTGTGCCACAACGTTCAATTATTGAAGGAATTGGTCTTTTTGTCACTGAGGCATTTTCACAGTATCCATCTGCAGTCTGGAGGGCTTCATCATGTGTCCATTTGTTATTACATGTCACAAGTTACTCATTAGAACAAGATGTTAATAAGTCTCTGGCTTTTTTGTTTAGTGAGGCAGCATTTTCTCGTTTCAGAGAAACTAAAAGCAAGCCTTGCTCATTGTGGAAACCATTGTTGCTGGGGATAGCGTCATGCTATTTACACTTCCCTGACGGCGTTGAGAAGATTTTGGAGACCATTGAACATGAAGGCTTCACCGTCTGGGTATCTGCCTTGGCATTTATCTTGACTGACAAATTTGGACACAAAATGTCAACGAAGTCTGAGATAAAGTTGACTGGTTAGTGTTTAATTTTTTTAGCCTTTTCAATTCTTTGGAAGCATGGTCATTGTTTGTGAAAGAGCTGGAGAAAGTAGTGAATGATGAGGTTAGCTGCTGAGCTGGTGCATAATTGGTTCTAACCTCAAGAGTTTTCCAAGAATTATATTCATCATGTCAATGTACTAAATCTAGTAACTGCCATATTATCCATTTCATCTCCATAAATTCATGGAATTGCGTATAAAATGGTTGAGGTCTCGCTTAAAGATATTCATGTAATCATATGGTTTCATAATGACTTTCAGGGATGACATTAGTTAAAGTAATTGAGCGTCTGCTAACAGAAGGAAAACAAAGTAGCACTTTACTGCAGGACTGCTTTACTTCTTTGATAGAGGCATCCATAATGGTGAAAGAATTGCAAGCAGAAGAGGAAGGAGAAGAAGAGGATGAAGATGAAGATGAGGATGATAATGATGAGGACTCTGAGGATGATGATGAAGAGGTTAAGGACCTACTTCCTTCCCGATCTATCAATTCGAGTGCAGGCGTGCTTGATTCTAAATGCTGCCTCCCCTTTCCCCATTATATGTCCTTCCTCTCCACTCAAAAAGGAAAAGATAAACAAGAAGTGAAAACAAAAGAGGACAAATGTCACCCTGAAGAATTTCATCCAATGGAGTGTTTCGTTTGCAATATTATTAATGCATCTTGCAGTTCGTCTCATTTTTTTATCCACATTAGCAACTACCAGTGTGTGCTGATGTTACATCTTGTTTTTACTTTTGATTGTGATGCTAGGATTCCGAGGATGATGAAATTGAAGAAACTGAAGATGAATTCCTAGAAAGGTGTGCCAAAGTAGCCACTGCACTGGAAAGTGGGACTATTGTGGAAGAAGGCGATTTGGAAGATCAGGAGCAAGATATTGAACTTGGTATTGACTATCAATGCTCTTTTCAAATTCTTAATTATTTCGTCATTTGCTTAAATAATCTAGTTAGCATTTGGAGACGGGTGTTTTGGTGTGAAGTTTTCCTTTTAGGACATTAGTTAGCCAACATCTGGATGCTTTATATTTCTTCACACATTCACATCTAGACTAGATTTGAACTGTTATCATCTTGTAAAAGCTCAGTTGGAGAAACTTAATTGTAAATCAGACTGGAGTGACCGGTTCAAATGAGCAGCCGAATTTATTTTTCTAAGAATGATGTTATTCCGTAACATTGACGTGTCTATCTAAGATAGTTGGAGAAACTTAGTTGTATTATACAGGACTGAATACAAAGTTGTTATTAGTGCCTAACCTTTAATATCTTATGCTGCTTTGCGTTGGTGCGTAGGTACTATGGAAGAGGTTGATCTGCAGAGTAGTGTGCTCTCATTGATCCAGAGGTACCATGGTATTCTCGTACAAGGACAGTCGCTTCTACCTCAACTGATTTCAAACTTCGTCAGCACCTTTCCCGAATGTAACATGTACTTCCAACAACTAAGGCATTAGCCTTTTATTACGTTCCAGTTAAAATTATAGAAAGCATTTGTGGTCTTTTTTGTACTATCCCCATGATTGTAGTACTAAATTAATTTTAATGTACAAGAATCTTGCACTAGACCAAACATGTGTACCTACATTAACTGATGTTTGGCAAGGTATTTTATAAACGCGGGTTAAATGCATTGTGGGTCATTGAACATGGGAAAAGTTATTTGTACAAAAAAATTTGACAAAAATGTTGACAAAATGGCACGTGTCGTCCCCTATTGGGGGGGGTGCCTGATTGCACCTACATTAACTGATGTTTGGCAAGAGATTTTATAAACACTGGTTAAATGCATTGTGGGTCATTGAACATGGCGCCTCCCAATAGGGGGACGACACGTGCCATTTTGTCAACATTTTTGTCAAATTTTTTGTACCCCTAACATGATGGGGGGCGACACGTGCCATTTTGTCAACATTTTTGTCAAATTTTTTGTGCCCCTAGCACGATTCCATTGAACATTAGCAAACTGAACTTCAATTGAGTGCAAATGTAGTCATTCTGTTAGTGTCCATCTGTCCATTTAACGTGTGAATAACAAGATCTTAAAATCAATAGTAAGCTGAAGCGTAACTCTAAAATGTAATAATCACAATTTCATTAGGTGAAATTTTGGCTACAAGAGTGTTTTGTTTTGATATGAAATTTTGTTTACAGATGTGAACTGTCGTGAAATTAATATTACTTACAAAATTGTTTTACAAATGTGATGTGCCATGAAATTGAAATTTTGTTTTATACGTCTCTAGATATGGGATGAATTGATGGCTGATTTTCCTGAATTATTTTACCTAATCTTTAAAAAGTGTAACATGTTAGAAAATGAGTTAAGACATCTTCACATTTTCTAAGAAGAGATTTTATGCTGATGTGTCAAAATTATATTAAAGGGACAAATAAGGAAACAACAAGTATAGGACAACAAAATTTCAACTCAAAATAAAGGATCATCCAATCCAATATTTAAGGCTGATGTCAATTTCTGTCCTAAATAAAAAGTAGCTAAATTTGGAATTATTCTTCTTGGCCAGGGCGCCAGACTCCCTGCCAAGGGCACTGGAAATCCAGGGCCCAAGTGGCCCTGGCAAAGCAACATATCTCCTAAATTTGGAAGTAATTCTTTTTATGGTCAAAACTTATCCTCCCCACATACCACAACAGTAAGATGGAAGTAACTAAATTGACCTCCCCACATACCATAAAAGTAAGATGGAAGTAACTAAATTTATATATAATTATATGGCTGATGTCTCCCACAGATATAATGTAAAATCAGAATGGCAGTAAAGCACAGATTCACTCCTGTAGAGGCAACTTCATTTTGAAGGACATATCCAGCCATATGAATTTCCCAGCTAGGGTTAGAGTTCAGAAATTCAAAGTGGGGCATGATTCCGAGATCCACCAGACAATTTAATGGAGATTTGAAGGTTTTTTTTGTCTATGGAGACTGATTGTGCAACCAATGCTTCCATTTTTCCAATATATAAATTGCTAGTTCAGCTAGGTAGATGTCTGGTTTTGATTTATCAGAGACTCGTATACACATTCTCTTTAGCTTTTGTATTCAACAATTGTTGAAGATTTTTTTTTTAATATTAATCAGTATGGTGCTGGAGCTTGTCTAGCTGCCACTCATATAATAAAAGGTGCATGTCGATCGGAGAATAGGACATTGTACACAAAGGGATGTCCAAGCTCCAATCTGGGCAGTCTTATTCCTTGGGACTGTATATCATTGAATACTCACCAGGAATGGGAAATGTACCTTGGATTGTAAATTCTGAAATCTATCCATTGAAGTACAGAGAGGTATCAGTGGAGGAATTGCTGCAGTTGCAAACTGGACATCAAATCTGATAGTGAGCGAGACATTTTTAACATTAACTGAAGCTCTTAGCTCTGCTGGTACCTTCCTATTGTTTGCCGGGTTCTCCTCCATTGGACTAGTCTCCATTTTCTTGTACCTGAAACCAAAGGAATGCAGTTTGAGGAAGTGGAAAAGCTGTTACAGAAAGGATACTCACCATTTAGGAAACAGAATAGTGATGGCGACGAAAACACCTATTAAGTTCATTTAAATGGTGACAGAAGAAATAAGCAACAAGGCTAACTTGGAAACCAACATTGAAATTGAAGGGTGGAAGAAAGTAGATGACAAGAATGCTGCTTGTTAACCTAGTCATGCCAAGCCAGGAAAAAAATAGATTGGAGGTTACCATAAGCCAATAAATCCGAACAGAGTTAACGACGTGACATGTGGGGTCTTTACATTAAAGAAAGTTCATTGTGTTATCGCCAAACATCAACTCACATCATCTTTTCGTGAGTGATCCATCATCATCAAACTGCCATCACATAATCCTTCACTAACGAAGTAGAACAAGAAATAATCCTTACAAAATTTATCAAAAGGGAAACTTCAGGATTTCCATGATCGCCCAAAACTTGCAGAAAAGTAAAAATTTCCCAAAACAGAAACAGAAAGCGCTAACTTTTAGATCCACAAAGTCAACAGAGTTCGAAATTTGAACAACTTTATCCCCCAATAATGAAAAACACCAAACAGAAACAACTTATAAAATCGTAAAATTGGAAATATTTTCAGCAATTTGGTAAACAATGAAAAAGTGAAATCCCAAATAAAACAGATTAATACATCATTCTCGCAAATAATCTGAAAAGAAGACAAAAAAAAAAAAAACTAATCTTTCTAAGCGAACAGATAACAATAAAGGAAAAAACATCAGATATTTCACATAAAAAATGATCAAAGGGGGGGAGGGGGAGAGAATTATTAAAAAGACAGCCCGATGAAAGCGAGGATCACTGCACGCAAAAATGATACAAGTTAGATGCTCGGAATTTGTTCAAGCTGCCCAGTATCCATGTACATGTTTGTTCGTGTTTGCGAGAGAGGGGGCGTGGGCGTAGGTGGGGTGGGGGAAGCGGAAGCGGAAGCCTGACATGAAGGTGAGTTTACAGCTCCGTTGGGTTTTTATCGCCCGACGGGAGAAATAGGGTTACAACTCAGGAGGTAACTGAAGTTTGCTAAAAATTTCATTTTAGTCACTAAAATATTTTTTATAACGAATTTAACCACTAAGTTTATTTGATTAGTGTAATACTATTCAAAATATCGATAAGACAATGAAGTAACAAAAGTTTCACCGATATAGACCTAAATAGCCATTTTCTAATGGGGGCGATCAATAGATCAAGTCAAGTTGCTTGATTTAGCGTATCGTGGAACAGGAAATTAAGATATAATGCATCTAGGTAGCAAATGTGGAAAACAAGAAAAATGTATTATGATTTTAACGGATGCCAAACGGGTGCATAATATAGGTGATATGTATTACATTTTCTCGTTTATTAAAAAACTACGATAGGTTAAATTGTTGAATTTTATTGTGTTCGAAAAATTTATGTCCTTGTTTGAGATAATTTTTTGGGGAAGTGTATTTTAAAATAATGACTTTTTTGGAGGATGTATGATTAAAATATATGAAAAATTTTAATTTAGCTCCTGTTTGACCCACGTTATTTTTGTCATTCTCATTTTTTCTACTCATTTTCAACCATATATTTTACAATAAAATAATATTTTCCATCACATCAATAACTTTTCTTTCTTTTTTAACAATATATTCTCTATTAATCTACTATATCAGAATACATTCTTTTCAAATAATGTGGCTCAAATACATATTTATATGTAAAATTATTTTTTATAGAAAAATGTGTAATTAAAAATGAGTTTTGAGTGAAAAATTGGACAAAAACAGGGGCTATGAAAGTGATACAGCATATCTGGTTCCTACACTGCAATCTAACGAAATCTCAGCCGTTGATCAATGACGAGCTGCTTATACTTTCGTGACAATGAAGATCAGCCACAAAATGTTAAACCCCATGCGTAAGCTCATGGACTTGCAAGCAGGCAATCCACTGCTCATGAACCCTAACCAATAACACGAAAATGCAATTTTTCACGTTACACCATCATCTAGACACTCTCTTATAAGAATTGGATTCTTTCTCTCTCTAAAATAAAGTGATAAAATCATCTAAAAGTAGAGAGAAAGGAAGGAAAGGCAATACGCTGCATCTCTTAATTAAGGTATGTGATGTTTATGAAGTTCTTTTGACAATTCTTTTTTTTTTNATGCAATTTTTCACGTTACACCATCATCTAGACACTCTCTTATAAGAATTGGATTCTCTCTCTCTCTAAAATAAAGTGATAAAATCATCTAAAAGTAGAGAGAAAGGAAGGAAAGGCAATACGCTGCATCTCTTAATTAAGGTATGTGATGTTTATGAAGTTCTTTTGACAATTCTTTTTTTTTTTTTTTTTTTTTTTGAATTTGTTTGATTTTTTGAAGTGCGCTATCGAAAATTCAGTGGCAATCTCTGAATCTAATTTTTGCATGCAAATTATTACATCTGGTATAGTTTAGGGAATTCTTCATTTGGGTCGATCGATTTTATTTGTACTGAGCATTTTAATTTTTCTAGGGTTCGAGTACTGGTATAATGAGATATTTTCGTGAATTTTTTAATTCAAATGTTCTGGATGTCTAATTGGAAACATGGGTTAATTTTTTAGAATATTGGTTACTTCCAAAAATTTGAAGAATTTTTTTTTTTTTTAAATGTTCTACTGTATGAGATTAAGAGCATGCTTGGTGCTTTTGTTCCCCAAGCTAATAATCTTGAATAGCTAGGTGATTGATAATACGACTCAGCTAATTTTTTTAGTAAATCCTTTATTTTGGATGTTGAAGAGGGGAGATAGGTTTTCTAACAGCTACAACAACAAACCAAGTGTTCCTAGTAGATCAAAGGTCTGCTACATGATTCGTCTTTTGCCACTCTACTTGATGCTGTGCAATAAATTTGTTGGTTTTATTTATGTCATACATTCATTCATTTTGTGGTCATTGATGTCAACTGATTATTGTAGCATCATTATTAGCATGGACACTGCAGAGGCAGCACCTTCTTCCACTGGACCCAGATATGCTCCTGATGACCCCACTCTGCCTCAACCTTGGAAAGGGTTAATTGATGGAAGCACGGGTCTTTTATACTACTGGAATCCTGAAACAAATGTTACTCAGTACGAGAAGCCGGCAGCTTTACCACCACCCTTGCCATCAGGTCCACCGCCAACTCCTACAGTTTCTACACCCAAGATGAATCCAGTACCTGTAGTTAGATCACAGCAACCTGATGGTGTTCAAATCCTGCAAAATCTGCAAATGACACAGATCCAGAACCTACAGGGGCAACAAATGAGTTCATCGTTGCAGCAGCAAACACAGCTAGCACCCCCTGCTGTTCAACAGAAAGTAGCACTGACTGAGCAACAACAGGGGTCACAATTGGGACCTTCCATGCAACAGCAGGGTCATATGTCACCGCAACAATTTAGGCCACAACTAATGCAACAGCCAGGTCAGCAAATGCCACCCTCATTGGGGCAAATGCCTATATTGCCAGGGCAGCAAGGACCTCCACAGTCAACACAGCAAGTACCTATGCAGCCAGTGCAACAAGAATCTTATCAGGGGATGTATCAAATGCCACACGGCCTGCAAGGACAGATTTATTCAGGTGCACAAATGGGACATCCGCATGGTTACCCACTCACTCCACAACAGACCCAGTACACGTATCAACAGAATATGCATCCCCAAGGGCCACCAGATTCCTCACAACAATCTCAACATTTAATGCAGGGGCAACATTATCCCTATCAACAAGAGCATAAAGTGGGATTCCCTCTGAGATATGATCTTGAAATTCAGCAAGTGAAGCAAACTGGGTTTTCTCCAGCCCACATTCAGCAAACTGGGACACCATCTACACAAAACTTATCTACTGGGACAAATTCCATTCACGCACCTCAGATTGGTGTTCAGCCTAGTCAAAATATGCAGTATGGTCGCTCTTCTGTCAATATTCAGCAGAGTGCAGCAGATTTGGGGCCCCAATCAGGTGGTTCTAGGTTTCAAAATGAGATGGGCTCTGGTATTATTCATGGGCAGCAGCAGAATCTGCCCCCTACCGGATCAAAGATGGGTTACGAAGAAAACCCTCTTGGAAGAACTGGAAATGAATATTACAACACCAATGAAGATGGCCGTGCTATGCCTCAGCATCCCAAGCTAGCAGCACTACCCATGCCAAGAAATCAGCAGGCAAGTTACTCATTGAATCATTTATCGTTTCTAATTGCTGGATCTGGATTCCGAGTCTAATTTTTGCCTCCTATAGTTACTTCTAGTGCATATTGAATGATTTATAAATATTATAGAAGGAAAGAGTTTATAAGATGGAGAACCCACATCTATTTACACCTTCTTACAGTTCACAAGTTTCTGATTAGTTTTCTAATATATCTGCACTCCTCATGTCTCTACCGGAAGGCATTTGGAGGGCACTTTATTGGATATTTGTTGATGCTGGTGCTACTTTTTATCAGGAAATGAGGATGCATGACTTCCCCCCTCAAAATATTGCTATTAATCTTCCAGGGCAATCAAATAGTCGAGCAGGACCTCCATTGCATGGGAACTACAGTCATGCAACTGTCAACCCACCATTTCCAGGCAATTCTCTTGTCCAACCTCCTGTAATGATGGGCCCTTCAGATGCTATTCCTCTCTCAGCAGCTGAGGTTTACTGTCAAAAAAATGAAGTAACAGCCACGGTTTGTATTCATATCTTCTAAATTATGTATAATGAAATTCTTTCACATCATCTGCATCAGGTTGAAGTTTTCTACTTCCATGATACATTCCCAGATGTAATCGTGAATCATATGAAGCAAAAGCTATAAGCAGAATCTTGAAGAAAGCTATTAAAGCAACTCATTGCTATAATGTATTTTAAAAAATCACAGATCTGATTTTTTGGAAAATTGATGGATGTGATAACCTTCTAATTGGAGGAAAGAAAATAAATGAGGTATGTAGTCCAATAGTATCAAAACAAGTGCATATTGTCCTCGAATACCCATGTTCACTTGATATGGCTTGGATATAGGCGTGACATTTTCTGGAGTTTCTTTGTTGCTGATAGACCAGGAAGAGCTGAAGAGAAGATTCCTGGAAAAGGAGGAGATAGATAAGAGACGAGCTTATCTCACTTAAATTTTCATAGTCACAGATCAAAATTTGTCGCTGCCGAAACATTTCTTGGTAGTTGAATAAGAATAGGGGTGGCGGTCCATAAGAAAAACAAATAAATGGCCCAATTTTTTTTGCAAAGGAAACCCTTTATAATTGTAAATTTTCTATTAATAGTCCCCACTTCCTAAAGTAATAAAGATTTACCACAACAATTTTCCTATTCCTTTTACCCGTGTAATTCTTGTTGCCTTCCTTTTTGCCCTTTGAAAATTTTGAATTTGTCCAAGCTGTTCTAGAATGTTCCCTACAGAACAAGCAATGGGTTTCAGTTTTGCCCATTTGGCTTTGGTACCCAATCTGTATTTTAATAATGCCGGAAACATATAGCTGTATAACCGCCTCTCAAGTTTTGACCTTCAGAATAATCAGATGCATGGTGTAATAAACAGAATATGTACGTCTCGCTTCCTTATCCATGATTGAAAAAGATGTCAATGTGATGTAGGTTTGGACCTTGCAGATCTAGATATCTCCCTCTTAAAATCTCTGGTAGCTTATTGGAATGCACCTTAATAATGTCTAGTTTTCAAAAATAAACACGCTCTTTCATTATTACTTCCCCAACTGCCTCAATGAAATAATCTGCCTAGTTCTTCTCATAAATTCAACGAATAAAAGATATTGTCTTGCATTTCTCTTCATATTACGTCATTGATGGTATGATTGAACTGCAATTAAGGCGTCCGTTGCTTGAACATACTCTGCGACTATGATATTTCTTGGTCATGGGGCTGTAAGAATTGATGCATGGTTGGAAAAAGTTTAGCACGTATTTTTTGTCAATAGCCTGCTCAGTAAGCTGTTTTAGCTGCTTCCGTATTCCCTCTTATATGGCAGTTCCTTCAGTCCAATGTTATTTTTGTACAAGTCAATAATTACTGAAATCTAATAACCCCAATTTCTATCCAGGGCGACAATGTTCCTGCCCCTTTCATGACATTTGAGGCCACTGGTTTTCCGCCTGAGATACTACACGAGGTAAGTATTTTAACCCGAACTGTGATAAATTGTTTATAAGTGCCTCAGAGATCTTAGAAATCCATCTTTTTTCTCAACTTTGATTTTTCATTTGCAAAATTCTTGCTTTTAGCTTATCAGTTTTCACTTGTCGCAGGTGCGATATCTGCTCCAGAGGAGGAGCACATGTCGTACGCTGCATGCTAGCTCATATTTTTGCAAGAATATTCTGATTGTTTGAGGCTGCCATTAACAGTCGGAGCCTTCCTCTGGCAGATTGTTGTAGCGTGGTTGCCCCTCATCCAATTCACACTATATGTGACTGGGGTTTCTAGCTTATTGGCTCCGCCTCTTCTCTTTTAAACGCTCCCTTTTGTTGCCTCGAGTTGCTTCAGTAAGCAACTGCACACCCATGGGTTTTTTGAGCAATCTTTCTTTCATTTTTTTCCTTTTATTTTTATCCTTTTTGAAGAGCGGAAAAGTTCCCACTTCGTGGGTTTTTCTTATTTTATTATGTCCAAACTTGGTTTGAGTTTCTTAGCTCTTTCTCTTTCAGAGGCTCATTGTTTACATAAATTTGTTTCAGATACGTTTTGCTGGTTTCTCTGCTCCCACTCCAATTCAGGCACAGACATGGCCTATTGCTCTACAGAATAGGGACATAGTTGCGATTGCCAAGACTGGTTCTGGCAAAACATTGGGATATCTGATCCCTGCATTTGTTCATCTTAGGCGACGGCAAAATAATCCTCTGAATGGTCCTACTGTGTTGGTTTTGGCTCCAACTCGGGAGCTTGCTACCCAAATCCAGGATGAAGCAATCAAGTTTGGCCGATCATCTAGAGTCTCTTGCACAGTGAGTTGTGATTCCTCTTTTTCTTTACTTCTACATTCTTCTAAATTGAATTTTTTACACGCTGGATGAAAAAAATAACAAAAATTAAAAAATCATTCTTTTGTTTTAGTGCTTGTATGGTGGTGCTCCAAAGGGCCCTCAGTTAAAAGAACTGGATCGAGGTGTGGATGTTGTGGTGGCAACTCCTGGTCGGCTCAATGACATCCTTGAAATGAAGCGAATTGATTTCAGGCAGGTTTCTCTTCTTGTGCTTGACGAGGCTGATAGAATGCTTGACATGGGATTTGAACCTCAGATCCGTAAAATTGTCAATGAAATACCACCAAGAAGGCAAACTCTCATGTACACAGCAACATGGCCCAAAGAAGTGAGAAAAATAGCTAGCGATTTGCTTGTGAATCCAGTCCAGGTTAACATTGGCAGTGTTGACGAACTTGCTGCAAATAAGTCTATCACGCAGGTATGTTGTGACAATATTGTCGTCTTTCCAATGAAAATTTGAAAATCAAATAAAAAAAATATTGCTTTATGATTGAAAATTAATTTTTCAAATTGTAGGTCAGACCTGATAAAATAAAATAAAATAGAGAGAGGTCAATTTCTGGGTTTTAACTTTCACTTGGGCTTCCTTTCTTTTTGCCATTTCTTGCCCTCTATGCAATTATAATAGCATAACATATAAATGACCATCAACTTTAAAATTTTCTGCTATTACGAGGGGCGAATGTTTCTCATCACCTCCTTTGAGGTGCACAATGCATTATTTTCCTTTATGCATGTGCCAGAATCATGTTCACCAATTTTGTTCTTAGATCTTACGCTTTACAAGTATACCTTGCAATATAAGCTGTGGAATAAAATTTGCTTTGCTTTTGTATCTTGTCTGTTTTTTCTGGTATATTGGCCACTGAGCAAGTATTTCTACCATGCAGTATGTTGAAGTAGTTCCTGAAATGCAGAAGCAAAGGCGCTTGGAGCAAATTCTTAGATCCCAAGAGCGTGGTTCTAAAGCAATTGTATTTTGTTCGACTAAAAAATTATGTGACCAGCTGGCACGTAGTCTTGGACGAAACTTTGGGGCTGCTGCAATTCATGGAGACAAAAATCAGGGTGAAAGGGACTGGGTACTGAATCAATTCCGAAGTGGCAAGTCCCCAGTTCTAGTTGCCACTGATGTTGCTGCTCGAGGCCTTGACATAAGAGATATAAGGTCATAAATTTTCTACATTTTATTCATTTCAGTCCAAATTCTTTCTGAAAAGACAATATTTGCTTCGCATTTTTTAAATTCCATGCATCATTAATTGGTGAAAAATATAGTAGCATTGTATGCTTTTGCTTTGATTGGTTGGTTGGAGACATCTGTCCTGAATTATTCCTTCACTTATTTCTCACAGGGTAGTGATCAACTATGACTTTCCAACTGGCATTGAAGACTATGTTCACCGCATTGGAAGAACTGGGAGGGCTGGTGCTACAGGTATTGCTTATACTTTTTTCTCTGAGCAAGACTGGAAATATGCAGCTGATCTTGTTAAACTCTTGGAGGGGGCCAACCAACCCGTGCCTCCCGAGGTGAGAGAAATAGCTTTACGTGGTGGGCCTGGTTTTGGCAAAGATCAAGGTGGGATAAACCGTTTTGATTCTATTGATGGTGGTGGGCGTTGGAATTCTGGTGGCCGAGGTGGCATGAGGGATGGTGGCTTTGGTGGTCGTGGTGGGATGAGAGATGGTGGCTTTGGAGGTCGTAGTGGGGGGAGAGATGGTGGCTTTGGTGGACGTGGTGGGATGAGAGATGGTGGTTTCGGTGGACGGGGAGGGATGAGAGATGGTGGCTTTGGTGGACGTGGTGGGATGAGAGATGGTGGCTTTGGTGGTCGTGGTGGTGGGAGGGATGGTGCTCGGATTGGTTGGGACAGGAATGAACGTGGTACACGTGATCAATATCACAGTGTAGACGTGCCAGTGCGTGGCAGGGGCAGGGGGCGGGGACGATTTGATAACAGGAGAGATATTTCAGACAGGAAAAGAGAGAGAAGTTACAGCTCTAGTCCTGAGAGAGTTCGAACATGGGGTTATAGCCGGAGCCGGAGCCGAAGCCGTAGCTCAAGTAGGAGCCGCAGCCGCAGCAGGGGTAGGAGTTATAGCAGGAGCCGCAGCCTCTCTCGTAGCCGTAGCCGCAGCCGTGATAGATATGAGAGGAGGCCGCCACGCAAATCTAAGTTTGACCAGATGGATGTTGAGGTTCCTCTTGGATCTGGGACGTCAGCCACATATCCAGGCACAGAAGGCAAGGAAGCTGAGCCAGCGGAGCAGGTTCCTTTAGCGGCTAGTGTTAATACTAGCTTCTCTGATGCTGGATCTAACCCTAGCAATCCAGCATAGGAACCATAAATCAACACCATTTGTGGAGATGAGTTCGTATTGCGAGGAAGCATAATTATTTGGTGGTCGGTGTGTCGATTCAGTGTGCTATTCAGTGGTTCTTATTAAGGTTGTTTTTTCAGGGACAAACCTATATAGTCGGTCAGATTAAAATTTCATCTTATTGTCCTCATTCATCTCTTGATGTTTTTTGTGATGGGTTTAAAGTTGGCACCGACCAAAAAAAAAGGGGGAAAAAGAAAACCCTATTGCAGTAATGTTTGTCCAAATTTCGACTGAGGATATTTTGGCCTAGTAGGACTAATTAGGCAATGCTGCTGCTGATTTTGTTTTAACAAATAGATTTGTGAAAAGGAAATTGTCGTGCTGTCCCCCGAAGTGGAGGGGAAGATATGCTTGTTCCTTTCTTTCTTATCAATCTTGTTCTAAGAATCTTAAGGTTCAAGTTAGTGAAGAAGCCTTGTGTGCTCTTCAAGCTTTCTTGAAAATCAAAATAAGCTGATGTCGTTTTGTTCTTTCTTCTACAGCTATTGTAGAGTTGGGATCTGTTGTTGTTCCTACCAATTTTTTGACATTTTGGTGTTATAGCTTTTATTTGCAAATGAGTAGATGTCATTTTAATTTTGAATGTGATGTAGGGAGAGTTTTCGGGCATTAAACAAGAGGAACAGGAAATGGGGACAATGAGGAATGGAAAATAGGCATCAAAGATTGGTATTTTTATTTATTTATCTTGGCCTGCCTTTATTGCGGGAATCGATACCTGCACCAACTCTCCTACCACAGGAAACTTCCAACCAGTTTCATTTCAAATTCTTTATGCAAGTCCCAATCACCTTTTTATTTTTATTTTTAATTATTTTTTTAGTGGGGTTCATTATATTGTAATGAAGATTCGATGTTGTGGGTGACATGCTATTTGACTTCTTGAGCATATGGGTATTTATTTCTATTGGCCTTGAATTTATAATGAAATGTGTGCGGTTGAAAAGTTGTGAGTTTTTATAAAATATATGGTTAAAATTAATTTTTATTATTAATTTAGATTAAAATTAATTTTAATTTTAATTTGTACTAGAGAAGGTGTAAGCATTGTTTACTCTTCAAATATTCGAGTATGACGATCCAAATCATATCACAAACCTTTAGGAGGTCGTTTGTGTGTAAAAGTTCCCTTTTTGGAAAAGTATAAGTTACTTTATAAAAAAATAAGCCGAGTCTTTAAAATTTGCCAAGTATGATGTTTATCCTCGCAATCTTGGATGAATGCTAAGAAAATACTTAAAAAGTCTTATTTAGAATGTGTGTTTAATAAAAAAGTTATGAATTCACGCGAAAAATTATTTTAATGAGAAAATGTGTGGTTGAGATTAAGTTTTAGAAATGAGAAGATTTCATAACTAAGGGATTAAGTTTCGCCAATTTTAAATTTAAGAAACTAAGTTTAAAATTTCAAATATAAGGTTTTTGTAAATTTTATTTATAATTTAATTAATTAAACATATATTTAATTAATTAAATATATTAAGCTCACAATTTCATAATTTAGTCACAAATTTCGATCACGTATTATTAATTGGTCACAAATCATAATTTTTATGTCACAATTCAAAAATTTTATAGGTTACAATTTGTTCATCGGTCACAAATCACAAAATTTATAAGTCACTCAACTTATTTTATGGTCACAAAACATCAAATTAATTATATTTATGTCACCATTTATTAAATTATTGGTCACAAATTAATAAATCTTTAGGTTACACAGTATGTATTGGTCACAATTTTATCTATTTCATTAGTCACATATTGTTTATTGGTCACACACCAAACAATTTATTGGTCACAATCCATCAAATCATTTGTGACCATCGCAGAAATACACCACTGCCTCCAACAACAAAAACGTACCACCACGACCGTCGGAAACGACGCCACCCACGACCTTCGTCATCTCCATTATCACAACCGCCGCCACCATCACCACCTCACCGCACCGCATCGCCAACCACAAATCAGATCCAAAATAACCAATACTCTACGAATCGCCATCACCTCACAGTCGTCGTCGTCGTCATCACCACCACCACAATTACCATTTCCAACAACAAATCAGATCCAAACAAGATCCCGCCACCATCAACGTGACCACCAGATCCTCCACGACTACCATCATCGCCATCGCCGTGACCATACCTCACCCACCAGATCTGAGCGCCGCTGCAGCCGAAGTAGCTACGACCACCTCAAAATCTACCACAAAACCAACCAACAACAATCACAGCGAACCTCCATCTCCATATCTACCACACCACCCCACAACCACCACCCAACCAAAAAAACCCAAACCCATCACCGCTACCACCTCAAATCCACATAGAACAAAGAACGCACTAGAGGTCTTGGGAGTGGGTGCCACCACATTGGAGTGGATGCATCGAAGAAGCGACTGTTGGGAATGGAAGCATCAAAGTTATCTAAGAAATGGTGTTCACCACATGTTCTAGCGACGTCGAGTGATGCCGCTCTCATATTGTTGCCCGGGTTGCGGCGTCGTGAAAAGAGAAGAAGCGGTGCTCACACCGACGAGACAGTTGTAAGCAATGTGAAGAAGGAAAAACTGGTGGAGAGAGCCGCCGTCGTCGTCAAAGTACCGTGAAGAAGAAAAAAGATGTAGAGAGGAAAAGAAGTCATCGGTAATAGGATACAAATGAGAATTAATTTAGGGTTTGGGGTAGTGAATGTGGGGGTGAGTGGGTAGATTTTATAATATTATTATTAATATAAATAATTAAATTATTACTTGATTTGAGAATAATTAAACCTCATTCCTGATTTTAGAATAATGATCTTTAAAAATAGGGTAGAGTGTAATTTCCTCTTTAGAAAATGGAGGCCAAACAATGACTTGGGGCGTGTTTGAGCCATATTATTTTAGAAAAATGTATTTTGGAATAGTAAATTGATAGAGAATGTGTGGTTGAAAAAGAATGAAAAGTTATTGATGTAATGAAAAATATTATTTTATTGAAAAATGTGTGGTTGAAAATGAGTAGAAGAATGAGAATGAAAAAAAGAATGTGGCCCAAACAGGGGCTAAGTGTAAAATTTAATATAATATATTTATGCAAAGGTTATTATGATTAATACTTCTAGCAGTTAGGGTGTGTTTCACATTATTTTGGAAGAATGTATTCTGGAATAGTAGATTGATGGAGAATGTGTGGTTGAAAAAGAATGAAAAGTTATTGATGTAATGAAAAATATTATTTTATTAAAGAATGTGTGGTTGAAAATGAGTAGAAAAATGAAAATGAAAATTTTAATGTGTACTAAACATGAGCTTAATATTTTTAATTTTGGGGGGGCTTTAATAACTTGTATCGTAAATGTGGGGGCAAAATATCTACTACCTATAGTTTGTAATGTCTCACAAATATTCATTTGTTCAGCCACCCACATTTTTTCACCGTTTTTTTTTTTTTTTAATTCCTGTTGAACGTTAAAATAGGGAAGCTCTTTGTTTATTTCCTATTTATTTAACCCCTAAAAAAATTTAGAATAAGAATTTTGAAATTTAAACCTTTCCTTGATTCACATCATTTTCAAAATACACTTTTCTCTTTCTTCTTTTTAATCATATATTCTTCAATAAAATATATTACACACCAATTTAAAACATTTTCATATTTTTTATCTGCACACTCTTCATCAGTCTAATATTTCAAAATGCATTCTTACAATAAAATGAGAAACAAAACAAATGTTAAAAAAAAAAAAAAAAAAACTTCAAACTTGCACATTTCTTTCCAAAATCATTGTTTCAGTTTTTTTTCTAATTCTTGTCATAAAAAATGATGTGTAAAAAAACTTATTCAACATGACCAAAATATACGAACTTGTTTTGAGTCTCATTTTTGTCAAAAAGTGCAGTTTTTGGGTCTCCTTTTTACGAACGGGAAATAGAATTGAAATGAGGGTGAAAACAAAAAATGGCTCATTGAACAATATAACTCAAGAAATCAGAAGAAACATACACGATTGGAAGAAATTGAAGGTCAGTTCCAATAAATTGTTTGAACTCTACCTTACTTTTCCTTCTTAGGGCTTGATTTGGTTCGTCGAGAAAAGAACTTATGGAAAAGCAAGAGAAGGTGTGGAGAGTTTAGTACTCTCCGTGCGTGCACGGAGAGTCTACTCTTCGTACGTGCATGGAGAGTTTAGTGATCCCCGTCTGTGGCGCACACAACTGTTACTCTCCATGCGCCATGGAGAGTTGCTCCGTGGTGCACGAAGATTTGGAGTCCCCGTGCACCACGGAGAATTGCTCCGTGGAGCACAGAGGAATGGCCTCTCCGTACTCCACGAAGTGTTAATCCGGGGCGCACGGAGCCGTACCCCTTTGTGCGCCACAGAGTGTTACTTGATTTATTTTCTTTCTGAAGAAAGTGACAAACAAAGCTAGGTGGTCATTTTCTTCTTGCAGTTTACCCATTTCTGCATTAATCTTAGTGGACATTTATAATATATATTCCATTAGGATAATGACCTTAACCTCATCCACTTGGTTTTCTTTAATTAAGTACTATAATATCTAGGTATTTGGACGTAATATAAACATCACTTCGGCGCACGGAGAAATGGAATCTCCGTGCAACACGGTGTTTTCGGAGTCACTCTCGGATCAAATCTCCGTGTGCCACGAAGACACTCTTTGTGGCGTACGGAGACATCAGCTCTCCGTGGGCCACAGAGAATTACTCCATGGCTTACAGAGACATTAAATCTCCGTGCGTCAAGTTGAGCCTTTACGCAACCCATTAGTTTCTTTGATGGTATACAAAGAGAA